>CM061174.1:22739960-22880254 GCA_030763345.1 Mythimna separata
GTCTATCCTAGGCAAGGGATAACTGTCCTTCTTCGTTACATCATTCAGCATTCTGTAGTCTACACAGAATCTGGTACTGCCGTCCTTCTTCTTTACCAGAACGACAGGAGAAGACCATGGGCTCGTAGAAGGTTCAATTATTCCGCTATCAGCCATATCCTTTACCATTTCTGCTACCTCAGTTTCTTTAGCCCAGGGTATGCGGCGCGGTCTCTGTTTAATTGGTCTAACATCACCTGTATCTATCACATGCTTTACGAGACCTGTTCTTCCGCAATCTTTTCCCGTTGCAAAGATATCCCGGAACCGTAGCAGAAATTCCTTGGCTTGCTGTAGTTCCGAAACTGATAAATTGCTCTTAGAATTTTCCAGAAGTTGCTGGATGTGATCAGGTTCACCTTTTATTGCGTCTTGTTTTACTGAAGATGTGTTAATTTGGCGGAGATACTTCACTTCTTCACATCTTCCAACAACACTGTTTTTCTTCAACTGGATCTCCTTTTTTCCAAGATTTACAATCCTGACCTTGGATCTTCCTTTCGTCATAACTAATGTCCTCGCGGTGATAAGTTCCGGGTGCCGGCCAATGTCTTCAACTATAACACATCTGCGTTGCCTAATTTTCTTAGGAAATTTAACTTCGACTAAGGTTTCCGTTCTTGGAGCCAATGTGGTATCCTTTAAGCAATAGAGGTTGCATGTGTTAATTCCTTGCAGGAAGACTTCTTGGTCTGGGAATTTCAATACTCCTTTATCGATATCTAAAACACATCGGTAATTCCGCAGGAAGTCGAGACCCAGTATGCAATCGTCGGTAATATTCGCAATTAACGCTGAATGGGTGTACACTTGATCACCGATTTTAAACTCGATTTCTGTATCACCGAGGACGGAGACTGGCTGGCCGGTGGCTGTCTGAAGTCGGTAGGCTGGGGTTTCTGTTTGCCACAAGATGGTGCGTTTCAGCAACTCAGGTCTTATAATAGTCCGTGACGCCCCGGTGTCAACGGTGAAATTGCAAGCACGTTGATTCAGCGTTCCCTCGATGATCAAACTATTTCCGTTGTGGACTTGATTGATGGTGATGGTTGGGGCCTTCAGTTGACCAGCCAGCACCCGCCCCGCGGCCCTGGCGACATTTAGTTTTAACGACTCCTCGTTAACTTGAGTTCCGGAGTCCACACTTCCCCTCTTCCTCTTGGGGCAATCGGTACGAATGTGCCCTTTTTCTCCACATCCATAACACGTCGGAATATAGCGGGACTTTGCCGACGAAGCCACTTCTCGGTGACGTGGTTGCACTGAAGGTGAGACCACCACTTCCCGAACTCTGTGCGTACGTGAGTCTTGTCGTACGGCTTCCACTTCCAAAGCGTGGGCCATCGCACTCTTCAGAGTTTGGTGGTGTCCGAGTCGCACCGTAGCCCTGACTTCAGTATCCCGTAGACCGTCGATGAATGCTTGCACCAGATTTACTTCCACCATCTCCGGTGTCATCGACATGTATGCCCGCCGGACCAGCCGTTCAACCTCTACTCCCCACTGCTGAAGGCTCTCGTTCGACCTCTGCGTTCTCTCGCGAAGTTGCGCGCGGAAAACATGTTCGAGGTGCTTGTCACCATAGCGTGTGTCTAGTCCCTCCATTAGACGCTCCAACGTCCTGCCGTCTGGAGGAAGGTTCTCTAGGACCAGCAGAGCGTCCCCTCGTAGGGCCAAAGTTAACGCCGCGAAAGACTGGTCATCATCCCAGCGGTTCGTCTTGACCAGTGTTTGGAATTGGTACTTAAAAGCCGTCCAGGACGACGTGCCATCAAAACGCGGCATATCAAATTTTGCGGCTGATGCACAGTGGGTGTGCGATGGTGCGCTAACAGCAACGGGTTCGCGTGCTTCGAGCTTGATAATTTTTTTGTTGATGTCCAGCAGGCGATCTTCCATTCTGGTTTCGAGGCTATCAGCTCGGGCGGAAACCTCCTTAACCTCTAAGGTGAGATTTTTCACTTTCTCGCCCAACGTGACGAGGCCGTGATCGATTTTTTCGAGGATCAGGTTCTGCTTAGCCTCTTGATCCCGGCGGGCTTCCTCCTGGTTAGCCGCGATTAGGTCCTGGAGCTTACGTTGGTTAGCCTCTTGTTCGCGGCGGGCAGCTTCCTGTTCGCGGCGGGCTGCTTCCTGTTCGCGGCGGGCTTCTTCCTGGTTAGCCGCGATTAGATCCTGGAGCTTACGCTGGTTAGCCTCCATACTAGCTTGCATGGCGGCCAACACTGCGGCGAGGTTTATTTCCGAGGATGGCCCTGTTGGCGCCTCAGCAGCTGCCGTTGCTCCCATACCAGCCCGATCTTCCGCTTCCAGACGTTGACGTGCAGCATCCATCTCCACTTGCCTCCTTGTTCGTGGTCCCTGTTCGTCGTCCCTCTGTAGTAATGGCATCCCACTTCTGACACCAGTTGTTACGAACGTGAGTAATTAAATGCCGGTTTACTAGCAGACAACTTTATTAACCACAAAACAATGACAAATTAGTCCAATCAACAAATAACCAATCACTATAAACACTCAGAGTTCCGTTTAGTATCGCTTAGGTCGCTAGGTATCACTTCACACACTTAGGTAGTTCGCTCTGTATCGCTGACGAAATCCAACTGAACTGCTTCTAGCCGCGGACCCGTATTTATATGCGAAGTCATCGAAATTTCTCGATACCGACGTTTCAAGGACATTCTAGCACAAAATAGTCGCATCGGGAGGCCATAAATCATTATTATTACTCTCGTAAGTAGGTACTTATCTACCACCTTACATGCAAATTTCGACTCTATTGCTAACACCGGAAGGTACAAATTCCCTTATCCACCCACATAACTACCTACTGAATTTTATGTAATAATAATAGTGTATGTCGGACTTTTCTGGAATTTGCCAGGCCTGAGTATGTACTCCTATTCTCGAAGCTTCGCACAGCAATGCGTTTTAATTATTTGATGCTACCCTTGGTTCCCTCGAAGATATAGCGTACTCAAGTTTCACGGCGTAACATTACGTTTATGTTTAAAGTTTGATATGAATAGCTGCTACCAATGCGACGGCTTCGCCAGCGTGATAGCTGAAAATTATCTGAAGGAAACATACTATAAAATAAAGTTTACTAGTGTGCCAAGTTTCATCGAAATCCGTTCAAACGTGAAGAAGTACCTAATAAACATAAGTACACATACCCTCACAAACTTTCGCTTTTATAAGTGTGATATCGAAACTCATTGCTTTAGAAGTCAGAATACAATTAGGATTAACAAATTGCCCCTAAAAACTTTCACCGCTTCAAAATACATATGGTGAGATGTTGTCAATACCTAAATTGTTTGAAGGTGTCCTGCAAAGCAACAACCGAGCTTGTGTTCCCCGCTTCGCTCGTGGCTTGCGCTCCAAGGCTATTATCGAAACTGTATCCGAGATATTATTTACTGCGACTAATTTAACCGATTTCAAAGATTGTAAATTGAATTCGTAATGGGGCATTTTATTTGTTTATGCTAATATACCGTTTTAATTAACCGTGTCGTGTTTATAGTCGCTGCGAGAGGGACAAAAAACTCGTACACAGTCGGAATCCCGGCTATGCCTGTCGTTCGTACCAGCGATGACGATTTATTGGTGCATATTTCATAATTAAACTTTTGATAAATTAATGGTTGCTTTTTTAGTTTCAATTTTTTGTAAATGGAAATTTGTTTTCTGGGTGGCAATGGAAAAATGTGATGAATAATTTTTGTCTAAGGTTTTATATTAAAATACAAAAATTGGTTTAAATTGAATTGGATCATTTTTTTATTATTAATTTTAGAATTTTTTAATCAATATAAAACGTACATAGTTTAATAACTTTATGATGTAAAAAAATTTGCTACTTTACTCACTAAGTAGCAATTTTTTTGCAATTAGCAGATCTAAAATATTTTTTACTCATTCATGAAAATTTCCATTGATCTTTCATTGACTGTAACACGAAGCAAATGACACATGCTACCAGGAATTCATAACTATAATAAAGTGAAAGCAAACACACAGACCCAATACACTAGCATAGTTAGTGCGCCATTGATCCACATAATTACGAGTACCTAATTAAATACATAACGTACTGTATGTGAATCCTATGTAATGGCGACGGTTCGACGTTTAATTTGCAATAACATAAGGATTGTATGGCCTAGTACACACATATGTTAAGTAGTGAACTTTGACTCAGTTTTGATCGAAGGTTACTCACTGTTTCATGAACGATTTTTTACTTTTTCTTATTTTATCATTTATATTCACACGTTTGTCTCGGAAAGCACGTTAAGCCGTAGGTCCCGGCTGTCATTTGTAGGTCTTTGGCAGTCGTTACGGATAGTCAGAAGCCAGTAAATCTGACTCCAGTCTTGCCATGAAGTATCGTGTTAGCGCAGTTAATGGGTTGTGGAGGTCTGGTAGGCAGCCGCTCCTCGTAAAATACTGGTATTCAGCTAAATCCGGCTTGACTTGAAGCCGACCCCAATATAGTTGGAAAAAGGCTAGGTAGGTGATGATGATGTTCACACGAATACTTTCTTGATATTATTTATTACAACTTCATGCAACATAAGGGCGTTTGTGCACTACAAGGAATTTTACCGTCCGGCAGTCCGATTTCTTACAATTGTCAATGAATTTCAATGAAAGTTGATGTAAATCTGACTGCCGGACGGTAAAATTAGTAGTGCACAAACGCCCTAAAGGTACACGAATGGACTAAATGCCTTACGCATTCTCTACCAGTCAACCAAGTCTTGATTGCTTTGATTTGTTGAAAAAAAATATTCCAATAAAGGTAAATTGCTTATTACAATAGCAATTTACTTATCAAACACTGAAACTTTCAATTTTCTATAGAAATCAAAAATGATTTCCATAGTTAAAGTTACCGCATACCCCCAAAAGTACCAGCACCTCATAGATCGTCAGGAAGTATTGCGGTACGGTTCCCACGTCATCATCGTCGAAGGCAGCACGGCAGCCCGTAAATAAATATATTACTCCACTCTGACAGCTCTCAGCAAAACTGACACATGTCATGATACTCCTCAAATTTATACGTTCCATATCAGTCGTATTTTGAACGTTGTTGATGAGGTGTTAGAGTCGATATTTGATTGGTGAAGACAAGTGCAGGTTTGTATCTCAGTGTCTACCTGTCGTTTCTACATTCTATTTAATGTTTGATTGTGAAAATTGATAAGCTTTTGTTGACGTTAGGACTTTGGAGATCTCGTTTAGTGTTTGCAAATATTTGGATAATGTTAAAAAGTAGATACTAGGGCTTCAGTTTTTCGAAAAGGTAAACGGGATGAGTCTTGTCAACTTTTCACATTTTGAGTTCCGTGATTTTTGATCTTCACATCGTTTGTTTTTTCTCATCGTTTTTATAAATTATTAATTATAAATTGATTTATTCACTGATATAAAACATAGGAATAAAATCCATGCTCATTTGAATTGGCTTAGACAGTTTCTTGATTTATAGAAGGTTTTAACGTTTGATTTACTATAAACCGTTTAGTAATCAATACTAGCTCCTACTAACAGGTTTGCCTGTGCAAGAGTCCTGAGAAAAAAAGTACCATCTATTTTATGACACGGTCTATCCATGTTCCCAGTTTCATCCAACTTTGTGCAGCCGTTAAGTCAGGAAGCTTTAACAGATTTACTAACGCATTTACAATATTAATATGGAAGTCATATCCATACTACTGACAGCTTCCCTCCAGTCGTATATTGTTCCGTTGCTCTGTCTGTCTGTCAGTGGCGATTCCTGCCTTATTTACAACCGGTGTACGTTGCATGTAAGAATTTAGGCGCCAGATGCCGAGTCGATAAGACGGCCCCCGCCGCGCGTCTCCGATTTATCGATAGATAGCGTTGCTCATCACTAGTCGTTACTACATGAAATATCTTGCCTTCTTATGATTTTCATGTTTAATTGTATAACACAGTACCTTGTTACTTGATACCGTGCGTGCTTAGATTAGCATCTTTGATTTATTTGGATAGGAAAACACTTAAGTAACATGCAACTATTTACTTAGCTTGCAATTAGAGATAAACCACTTAGAACAGGCTAGTTAGTATTAATTGATATCTCTGTATCTTTGAACCAGTATGTGTGTATGTGTAAACTAATCGTATGTAGCGTTTATACGTAAGTAAAAGCTTGGTGCCGTAAGGTAGGATAGAAAAATATATTGGCCACGATAAATATGAATCAGTATTTAAAGTCCTTGGTTTGTATTTGTCATAAGAACAGAGTTTAGTTCGTTGTTAGAGATTATTTCTCAGAACTTTTCTTGAAATATGTTTATAACGTCATGCCCTATTTGAGGTAACTCATAAATAACGAAGCACTAATAAATAAATCACGGAAATTGTTTTTAATTAGTCACCAGGAGCAATAGACCGTGCATCAGCCGAGAATAATTACCAGGGTCGCATACCGCGCCAGCAGTTCAGACATTCCGGCATCCGGCGATGTCCCGCGGGCGCCGTCGCAGCTCTAATTGCCGCCAACGGAGCGCTAACGTCGAGGCGGATCTCACAGAACGTTTCCTAATTGATACTACACTGAAAAACTACTCGAAAAAATCTCCTCATATGTTCCTGGTTACACTAGGAAATGGATTGGCTAAATATGTCTCTCCTGGGAGTTCGTTTCCTAATTTGTGTTGGCTGGCAATAATAATATTTAGTAAGCATGCATTGACGCGTTTCGTAATATTTATTAGATGTCACATTAATTCTAACAATGTTCAACACGAATGCTTAATATTTCTAACAGATTTTTGAATACATAGTTATTTATAAATTAAACACTCAAGTTCGTCGACATATAAATTGAAGAGATTTGCTTAATAGTCTAAACGTTTGTGTTTTAAAATGATATATGATTATATTTTTGGATGGTTGACCTTATGTGTCCAAGGTTACATAGTCTATCGATTAAGTGGTGACACGGAAAGTAAGTAAGGATGAAAATATCCCGACCGCAGGACTGATAGGTACTAGGCTGTAAGACACGCAAGAAGTTTGCCCGTTTAGCAAAACAAAAAGCCCCTATCTGCGGCACATTATTCGAGCGGGACACGCTAGCCCAGTAAAACAGAATCGTTACGGCCGCTCGGCGACACTTCTGCGTTTATTTTACAAAATTGAATCGGGGAAGTCGACATGTTTCAAGCGGACATGTTCCTCGCTGCGATATTTTGTTATTGCACAATACACTAGGCTTGGCAGAAATGGATTTTGTGCAGATGCTTATTCTATTGATAATAAGTTATCGTCTTAAACCAGTCTTCCTGGTACGAGTCTATATTATCTCACTACTGGCGTAGGATATCTGAAAGTACTGGACTTAGCCCAGCTGTGGTCTTGTCGGTCAGTAATGGCTAGAAAAAAAACTTGCTACATATATGCTACATGCAATTCTGTGCCATTGCATTTCCTTCGATAGTAGATGTAGAGCTTTAGCACCAGTTCAATGCACCTAAAAACTTTTCGCTACTGATGCCAAACCCATCAGAAGCTTCCTCATAGTCCGTAGCAGTTGCCAGTTAGCTCATCATGATGACGCAGGCACTGCCTCGTCAGGTCATGTGACACTCATTCAAAACGCACTTTCACAGTTCATACACCTTTCCGAACAATGTAACGAGTATTAGTGAAATATGTACAAACTTCAGGCGCCGACATTGAGGCACGTAGGAGTGAGAATAAAAACACAATGGGTGATAAACTACAAGCGTGCAATATCAAAATAAAGTCATCTTCGGACGTGATAGGAAAGCAATACGACCATATAAGTGTAATGCTAAATGTTCCAGGAAATGCCCGCTGGAATATGGGAACTGGCACTATGTGGCGGTGTGACATTCTTGCTAATGTTCTCACAATCAATTGCGATGCACGTGGATATAAAGCTTTCGTTATGTTTCAATTCATAGAACTTTGTTCGTGTAACCAACCAATATGAAAATGAGACAGCTTCAAGTGAAGGTTGCAAGTATAAACGAATGGCAACCGTTAGCAACATTCTGCCATGATTCTCAGGAAGTGTATGAGACAAGAGGCTCGATCATGAAAGGCACCGTTAGAGACCTTGTAACCTCAAGGGGGTATTTTGCATCAGTTGGGCAATTTGGCGAGCGCGCGTGCGTGCCCGCGGCCGCGCGGCGGGTGGGCCCGCTTGCCTACTCACCATGCCTGCTATCCTATGATTGCCTGGTATCTGATTGAAAGATTTGCTGTTGTTAAGAACATTAAAATTAAATACCTCCTACATTACGTAGTTGAGCAGTTTAGTTTCTCTAGCTACACGTCATGCAATTTATCTTTTCAATTCCCGCGCCGCCGTGTCCTCTCGGTTTATAATAAACGTTCTGAATTCCTTTGCGAATCAGTTTGTAAATTCTGATATGAATGAATCTTGATCTTGGAACTTATTCGAATCTTATGCTAATTCACGATTCGGTAGTCATTTATCAATGTCGACTCATTAAATCGGACTGTTCGGTCGTGCGCAACTTGTTTGTCTATCTCAGTATTATTAGACATGTTTTAATTACTAATCATACCGGTAGCGACTACTGTATTGGTTTTGCCACAAAATCAATCACGGGATTTAATGAGCGGTGTCTATTTAATGCAGCCTGTACCAGGCGGGCAGAAGCGGAGCGGCGGTATGCTTCCCATCAATTGCCCGTCAGTTGTTATCCTGCATTCTTTCTAGCTCATTACTCATTATTAGAAGTGGCTACCGTTACTGTGGAGGCTTTATAATCTATTGACTACCACTGATGTATGGTAGCCATATCGATTTATTTTAGTGTATCTATACTAATCTATACTAATATTATAAAGCGGAAGAGTTTGTTTGTTTGTTTGAACGCGCTAATCTCAGGATCTACTGGTCCGATCTGAAAAAATCTTTTACTGTTAGATAGCCCATTTATTCAGGAAGGTTATAGGCTATATAACATCACGCGAAGACAAATAGGAGCGGAGCAGTAACCAAAAATGCGGGTGAAACCGAGGGGTTCAGCTATAAAATTATAATAGTCTTTTCGAAGTAAAATTTTAAAACAGCGCCATCTATCAAACATAGAGAACAACTGCGTGCAATAACTTATTAAACATAGATATTCGATAGATGGCGTTAGCGTGTGACGTCATTTTTCTGAATCGCGGTGTTTCGCTGCCCGCCCACAACCGACAATTGGTGAACGATTTTTTATAGGTAAATCTATTTTAATATTATAAAGCGGAAGAGTTTGTTTGTTTGTTTGAACGCGCTAATCTCAGGATCTACTGGTCCGATCTAAAAAATTCTTTTACTGTTAGATAGCCCATTTATTCATGAAGGTTATAGGCTATATAACATCACGCGAAGACTAATAGGAGCGGAGCAGTAACCAAAAAAGCGGGTGAAACCGCGGGGTTCAGCTATAAAATTATAATAGTCTTTTCGAAGTAAAATTTTAAAACAGCGCCATCTATCAAACATAGAGAACAACTACGTGCAATAACTTATTAATTACTCAGATACCCGCGAAACGAGACACAATAGTAAAACAATAACAGCGCGGTCTCATAGGACCGGTTGGGGATTATACTATTTCATTTTGTTTTAAGGATAATATTTTGTTTCTAATAATTTCACAATTATTAACCCTTTTTTTTCAAGTTTTGATGTATATAATATAATACAATAGGTGTTATCTACATAAATATTCTTATTAGGTTGGGTTTTAGTTTAAGCATAGTTATCGTTTTACGGTTATTCTTTTGACATAATTATATTTTATCCGATTTACGTAAGTACCAAATACAGGTAAAAATAATTCGTTTCCTGATTATTTACCTTACGTTCGTTTTTTTCTTGATTACGAGTTACGGTTTGGTTAAGTTTTCATTTCCTACGTTCTTTTTTCGTCACTATAATGACTAGAAAAAGATCTCAGCTTTCTCGACAGCCTGCTACTGCAAAGCGGCTGCGAGTTTTGCGCAGCAATGAAACAGAGGATGAACATATGCATAGGTTGGCTACTCAACGAGCAATCAGTGAACAAAACCGTGCTAATGAATCGATCATTGAACGTTCGCAGCGTCTAGCCTCACAAAATTTCCGAACTTCGGCAAACCGACAACGAAAACAAAGTGCTGAAAGTTCTCAACGTTTAGCCTCACAGAGTTCTCGAACTTTGGTGAACCGACTGCGGGAATCAAGCGCTGAACGTTCTCAACGTTTAGCTTCACAAAGTTCTCGAACTTTAGTGAACCGACTGCGGAAATCAAGCGCTGAACGTTCTCAACGTTTAGCCTCACAGAGTTCTCGAACTTTGGTGAACCGACTGCGGGAATCAAGCGCTGAACGTTCTCAACGTTTAGCTTCACAAAGTTCTCGAACTTTAGTGAACCGACTGCGGAAATCAAGCGCTGAACGTTCTCAACGTTTAGCCTCACAGAGTTCTCGAACTTTGGTGAACCGACTGAGGGAATCAAGCGCTGAACGTGCTCAACGTTTAGCCTCACAAATTCCCGAACTTTGGCTAACCGCGATCGGGAATCGAGTGATTCCAAATTATTTACCTTTTAATTTTAAAAGAATTCAATTTCCCGTTAAGCTATCTTTCGCCGTTACAGTTAATAAATTACAGGGGCAAACATTTAAACACGTAGGAATTGATTTACGTCTAGACTGCTTTTCATACGGCCAACTGTATGTTGGGTTGTCAAGATCAGGTTGTGGAGAAAACCAATATGTTCTTCTGCCACTAGAAAATAAAACTAAAAATATAATTTACACAGAAGTACTTTAAAATAAATATGTTATTTAAAAAACTTAAAAACTAAATTGTCTAAAATAAAAACAGAAAATGACGCGGGCAAAGTCGTGGGTAACAGCTATAATTTATAAAGCTGAGGAGGTTGTTCGCCAAAATAAATGATGCCCAAAATAACTATTCCACGCGGACGAAGTCGCGGGCACAGCTAGTGTTTATCTAAAGAGATTGCAATCCCACTTTAATGGTTTTCTTCAAACGTCTAAGATATCTCATAAGATGAGGATGACATTATTAAGCTTTACCTAAACCAAACTGAAAAATTTCAACAAAATTCTGGTTAATTAATACAGTTGGTTACCAAAACTGTTAAAGTGTATAACTCTCTTTAGATATGATGTAAATGATGACATATTTGCATAGTTCTCTGATTGGTCGCTGCATTCCTGCATAGAGCGTGTGAGTCCAATTAGGCAATCCAAGCTAGTTTATCGATAAAATATACAAATCAATGCAATCCACGGCGATTAAAAATCCAGTCTTCATTATCTACGCCTACAAAAATATCTAATTTAATAGGCATTTCTAAAATAAACATGTATGAATAAATACACATTATAAATATCGTAAAAATGCCACCTCTGCTACTCTGTGAAATCTGTGAGGGGTCTGTAATTGGTAATTTATATGTAAAACGTTGCGCGGGCGGCGGCGCGCGTCAATCATACTGCGTGCGTGAGCCAACCGCGATTAATGACAAACAAATAAAACATATCTTGTTACTGTTGAACCGTGTAAATATGTAACTTATTTCATTACAAAAAATGCCTAAGTCCACTACTGGAAGCCCTTGGACAGTAATTGTTTTAACATTCCGACGTCCATCGCAATCCGTCCCCTTTAAGTCAAGTGTAATTCACACCATCGCATTGACTAAATATTGGAATTCGTAATGCTCCTTCTGAGTCATGGTCGCCTAGTCCCTCAGGTGTCAATAACAAGCTGTAAAGGATTCCACGCAAATTGAAAACTAATTTATTACCTTTCAAGTATATCAAACATGGCTAATTGATATCGGTTAAATTGGTCGTAACAGGTCTCGGGCCATTCGTCGACCATTCACGGATCAATAAAATTTCGACAGGCGCCATTTTTATGGGCGCTATACAACAACAATAAAACTTTGCTGGGATCTCGTTAGTTAGCGTGCTTTTGAACGTTTAGTTTTTTATTGTGACGCTTGCAGCGAACGACCTAGTGGGAAGTTGTTCGATTTTAAAGAATGAGCTATATGATAAACTAACGTGTCGCATTTCCTGAATTTACAAGTTGCTTACTTGAAACAACTGTTGTTTTTTGATAGCTGAAACTTAGGGTCTTAAAGTCAAGTCAGAGTGAATAGGTTACTTTCTAGACAGGCGTCTATCTTCGGTCACATCATCGCTTGCTATCAAATGAGATAGTGGTCAAACACGAGCCTATCCGTAATAAATAAACAAAATTTACCGGTGACATAATAGTCTCTTCTGTCAATACGCTGTCTTCACGAACACGAAGATCCTTAAAACACTCATATTTACCAACTCAACAAAACCGTCGACTATCCACTAAGATAAAGATCTGTGATAGCTAAACTTGGCTCCTCTCAATACTGGGAATCCTGACAGGTAGACATACCAGACGGTAGGCGCTTCACCGTGCAATAGATTGTAGAGAAAACCAACTCGATTCAATGTGCACACAGACATAGGTAGGGCACGCTTCTAAAACAAAACCTGGGTCCCTGGAACAAAAGTAAAGAAGGAACGAAGGAGTGGGTTTTAGTCAGTAAAATCTGACACGCCTTCTCTCTCTGCCCAAGAGTAGAAGAAGTCATTCCGTGAACCAATCAGCCACCTAAAAAAAGATATAGGTAGAGCAACAACAGGTGCAAAGGCAGCTCCTTTACAAAACGAGCAGTTATGTTTGAAACCCTAGATCTACTTGAGTCCACTCTATCTTCAAAGTCTGCGTGCCATTGGAATGAAATTAAAAAATTTACGAATATAGAAAAAATTACAGAAGCACATTTTCAAACCAAAGGATTTTTCCACTTTGCTCAGGGTATTTTTTATACTTAAGCTATAAGCTCTTATTGTGAATCTTATGTGCGTGCCTTTCTAGTGCAATGATACAGGCCTGCGTGCATAGTCTGGGTTAGCCCTCCCTGACCTCTGCTCATCAGCTCATCGCGAACAATTGCGCGGTGTGTAGATTGTGTTGGCCGCAGTGCTTTCCATTTCTATTAGGGATCTGCCTCTTCTACGTGAAATGATTAAGTATTGTAACTCTGTACTGGGCATTTATTTGTTAATGGGCAGTATGCTTTTGGGTTAAGTCGTCATGTTTTTGTGCATGTGCAAAAAATGGTTAGAACTCGCAACCTAAATTGAACCTTTGAAATACAACAAAAGTACAGTCTTTATTTATTTTCACTCCAAATTCTGTCACTTATCAACACTTAATATATTCCCTCATTTAGATACCCCATCACAACACAAACTGAACGCCCCATACGTCTCATTACGGTGACACGAATTTACATAGGTTAGTATTAATGACCCCGTGAGTTGTTACCAGGGGCCCATGACGTGCAGGCACTATGCTATCGACGGCAGATGGGTGATGCCGATCGAACTGCTCGCGATTGTACTGCTGATAGCCAGTTTATGGGACACTTGCCCTGGGTGGAATATTTAATAGGTCACCTTTGTTCTGGTTCAATGAAGGATGACAAAATATTGAAATTTTAGTTTTAAATAAATTCTTATCAAAAGGTAAATTTATGTATTAGTTGTATAAATAAGCTCTAGCCATCTTGCAAGTAAACTTATTGACTCAGCGGGCATTTCATACTTTTTAGTGTGGCACCAGGACCAGGCTCTCATATTAACTAAAGAACTTTTAAAACGTAACCTATAAACTTTAAATCGTATTTTAATCAGGCTTGAATAAACGCTATCCTAAATATCCGAACACTAACCCTTACGATCGTTTATTAATTTATATGTTGTTTTAACTTTCTAAGGAATGTCAGTGAGCGCCGTGGGGAATTCGACTGGTTTTTATTTGTACAACTTTAAAGAAAAAACGTCAAAAGTGGATGTTAAGGAGGATGATGGATGGTGAAGGCACGGCGGGGGCGGGACGGGCCATTAAAAAACAATAAGGCATAGGCGGCCAATGTCCAACACAATTTGTTCGCGTAGCCACTCATCTTTATAAGACTAATGGCTCACTGACGAAAGAATTTGCATCTTAGTTTAAATGGTTAAAGTTTAAATTAATTTGGCTCTAGCGTATCTATGTTATCCTAGTACGAACAATGAAAATTGCCTTTGACAGGCAAATTGTTAATTTGATTTTAATTGATGAGTAGGTAACACGTGTGTTTTGGTTAGTTTTTCTTGGGCGTGCGTGTGTATGGCTCGTCGTAGGTACTGGCAATGGGCCCGCGTCACGACATTCTCACATAGCTCTCGGTTATGGCGTCTAACAGCAGTTTCCGTGGATATTCGCCTGGGACACGACTTTGTAAAGCGTCGCCACTAAAAGGATGAATGCGGCTGTTGGAGGTTTTTTATGATTGACACGGATTTATTCTCACACGCTTGTTAGTAATAAAAACTTCAGCCATAGCGGTACAAATTGTTACGACCTACGTGTGCTGCTATCAAAACGCATTTCATTGCAAAACATCGTATAGATGCAATCTGACAAATACTATATGTTGTCTTTTTCTTTTTTTCAGGTAAGTAATTTGATTTATGCGCTGAACTTGGAGCCACAAGGTAAGTGAGTAAAATTAGTTTAGTCTATCTCAAAAAAATATGCATAAAAAAAAATGGTTGCCTGTAAAGTCGTTTTTACGGGCGAAGATTTTACGTGACAACGTCTTTTTCTCGGTAGAATATTTATTGATATGAATATAATTAAATTGCACAATAGGAACAAGGAATTGAATGAAAATAAGAATTGCACAAATTTTAACTATAGAAATATATTTTGTTTACTAAAATTCTCTAGTGCTGCGCGCGCGGCAGACCGATCATAGTTGAGTGGGAGAGAGACGCAAGGCATTCGGCGGGCCTCTCTCTCGTTCGGTGACTCATCGTAACGTTACCGAGCGTTACACTTTTTCATAAGTGACTCCCAGCCGCAACCTAATTTAAGACGTTGTCACGTCAAAAATCTAGGTTCTGGTTAAAAATCTTGGTTATTTTATGATCATAAATAACGGTGAATAGAACTCCATTGCGGAAATCTTCCTCGAAATGCGTACCTCAACTTTTTAGTAGGTACTCACGAAGTTCTTAAGTAATAAAGCTTCTTGACTTCCTTTACTGCAGTTTATATGCGTACAGATCTCAAATGCCGAAGTGTTTAACTTTACATTTCTGCAAATTCGGAGAAAAGGCTAATAAATCTTGAGAAACTTAAAAAAAACGTGTTATATGTTGAAACGAGGTTATAATTCGTACTGAAGAGGTAAACAAATAATTTAGCTCGCGTACAACTGAGTTGTTGTGACAGGACTACATTTTATGTATATGTATATCAGGAGACATGAGGTAGACTCAAGGATTTGTCTGCAGTTTGAGACCTAGAAAAGATGTCAAAATCTGGACGAGATTCACACCTACCTGGTTAGCATAGGTAACAGGAGGTCTATAGATATTTAGCATTGGTGGAGTAAGAAAGCCAATTGATGATAGTCCAATTTGAGGCCTACGAAAGACCTCAAAAATCTGGACAACATTTACAATTATCAGGGTAGAATAGGTAACAGGAGGTCTATAGATACTTAGTAGTGGAGAAGTAGGGAAACCAATTGATGATACTTCAAGAAATTAAGTTGTAGTAGAATGTTATACTGATGATCGAGAGATCTTGAGTTTTATTCAAGTTTCAATTATAACGGAAAACCAGGCCAGCATAGCTAAAGGTGTTAATAAGATATTAATGACAGCACTAAAAAATATACTTTTAATAAAATTGAGAGTAATAAATGAGTATCAATTAACAATATCAAATGCCATAAACATGATATTGAAAGTGTTAAATTAAAGCTATCGTAATTAAAATCGCGTTAATAATGTTACGTGGCTTAAAGAAAAGTCGGAATAATCTCACGGAGCCTTGAGAAACAGCTGTCTAAGTGGTTACTGTTGTTTTAATTGAAAACTGATGATAACGTTAATTAATAATGCTTTTATGGTGAATATTATAGTGCGATGCGATGGAGAGGCACAATTTTTTTTTTTCAAACAAGATTTTTATGGCACTTCGATGAGGTAGATCGGATTTTGATGTAAAGGGCAGCGGAGATGAATTTAATGATGGTAGTTTTTACAATCAATGAGGTTGAGGTATGTGGCTTTTAAATTGATAATGAGGAAAGTAAAGGTTTTGCTGTGAAAATCAGTTAACTTTACCTTAACTTGGACTGGCTACAAAAGTAAGTGAGACGTTTCTAGCTTATTTCGCGATGGTCTAATGAAGCTTTAACTAAAGTCGGAAGCTGCAGGATTACTGCCAAGGAACATGGTTGAGAAACAATTTTTTTTTATATACCATAAAGTAGTGCTTGACTGTAATCCCACCTGATGGTAAGCAGTGAAAAAACAAATCATCGGACCACTAGACATACGTTGTTGTGCCACTGGTACACAGTGAACATCCCACCCATATGCACAAAGAGTTTTGGTACAGCTAAGGAGTGAAATTCCTTGCCGGAGTCTGTGTTTCCTGATAGCTACAACCTAGGGGTCTTTAAGTCAAGAGTGAATAGGTGACTTCTAGTGAAGCGTGCTCCATCGTCAGCCATATCATCGCTTACCATCAGGTGAGATTGGTCAAACGCAAGCCTATGAATAATAAAAACGTACAGACGGACAAACAATCATTTTCACAAGTAGAGAGCAATAATTGCGCGTGAACCACAAACAAGTAATTAACACTGACACAATATTGTTTTAACATTCCTTGGCAAGCGCCATTTTGCTTTTAAATGGTCCTGTGGCTCTCTCCTTATATTTATAGTTTTAATTACCCGGTATAAAGTGCTCTTAATTTTCGCTAAAGATATTTTAAATAACGTTTTATTTTGTAAACAGTGATGCGATGCCCACTTCTGTCACCACACAGGATTTTATTGGATTTATCGTTGAATTGTGTTTGTGACTGGGCTGAGTTATTTTTGGGACAATACAAAGTTATAGTACTATACGAGTATGTATGCTCTGTCTGAATACTCAGCTGAGTGATGAATTCAAAAATAGGTTACTTCTAGGCAAGTGTGCTAAAATCTTCTGCAAAAAAATCACTTAGTTCATGAATCCCCGACCGGTCCTATGAGACCGCGCTGTCATTGTTTTGTGTCTCGTTTTGTGGGTATGTGATAGGTTAAATAGTTTCTACTTTTTACCATTTTAAAAGATGCATTCTAAAGAGTGATACTCTTAAAGATATTGACTTTATTTATCAGTTTAGGTTACTTCTAGGCAAGCGTGCTCCATCATCGGCCACGTCATCGCTTACCATCAGGTGAAATAGTGGTCAAACGCGAGCCTATGCATAGTAAAGAAACAATATCTTCAAGTATAATGTTTAAAGGGTCAAAATATTTCCCCAAATATCCATAACTTGCATGATCCGTTGAATATGCATCGTCACGTAGTTTTGGGGCACGTACCCGCGACGTGGTCTGAAGCCCTGATGTAGCAGCTTACCGCCAGGCTGTCAGTTAGGAAATCATTGCACTGCCTGCACACAAATATGGATTAATGGATATCTTCAGTCCGGCTGTATGTTGATGATTACAAGGGCGGTTGTTGTTGGAATGATAAGCAGAAATGTTCTGCTGTAACACACCACATAATACTTATCAGTAAATTCATTTAGTGCTAAAGTTGTTTAAAGTGTTTCTGATTTCTGAAAGTCAAATTATTTTCAAACAGAAAGACTTTTTATATATTTATACTAAATTCATAATTTAGGAGTTCATAGTGTAAGTGAGCCTTACTTCTTCATCTGTAAGGTTTTCCAAAATCATTCTGAATGCTCAGAAATAAAATTAAACTTACAAATAGAAACTACTTTTCTTTTCTTTAAGGTGGGAATCATCCAATGGCTTCTCTCGCTATATAGTGGATTGGAGGGCATGTCAGAGTTTCACTGACTAAAACCCACTCTTATGTTCCTTCTTTGTCTCCTCTGAACTCTTAAGAGTGATTTGAAGAAGATTTTATCGTATTTCTTTTAAAGTTAAAACGCTAGGTTTAATTTATAATGGGCATTCTATTTTTTTTTACTACCAGGCAAACATGTAAGCGCAGGATACTCACAAGCGAAACGAAATCCCGTTACCTCGCTATTAATTAGCTATAAAAATGTCAGCGCTATAAGTGAAGCGAATTAATTTTTCAATAAAGCTTGCTGAGATAATAGGCCGGCGCACCACCACGCACGGAGCTATATAATCACTGTAATCGCGGGCATCGCGTCAGAAACCCGTATATCTTGGGGAATGATTGCTCGCGACGCGCGGTGTGTTGCGAGTTGGGTTAAATGTTGTTTGGGATACAAACTTTTAGGCTTTATTTAGTGGTAGGAAGTAAATGCACCCAAAAACGATTTTCAGTTTCTAATTCATGCAGTAGGTATGTAAAAAGAGAATTGTAGTTGAAATATGCGATATTTTTTATATTTATTAATAATATAAACTAGTGCATGACTACGATTCCGCCTGATGAAAAGCAGTGATGCAATCGTTGATGGTCAAACGCACTAGTTTATTGAGAGCCTACCTTCTCTAGCCTTGAAGGCACCTGAATTATATTCGGACGGGAATACTACTGCGTAGGTAAATTGTTCTGGTACGATGTATACCTTGTACATCGTACCAGAACAATTTACAACTGACGAGGTGACACTTTGATACGACATTCGTGATTCTCAGATGATTGGATAGTTCTTACTTTTTATCTAAAAGTACTTATAGTTCTCATACTAAAACGCCAAATCGTTACCTCGTATAACTACCGGAGCTGCTCGGTCCCTTGAGAGAAAATCCTCCTCGAGTCAAAAAAAAATTCAGCTTCAGTGTGAAATATTCAAAAACCAAACTATACCCAATGGTAGCTAACTTACCAAGAGCGACCCACTCCGACAGTCCACCGTAGCCATGGCCTGAGGCCGTCCTCCGCTACGTTAACAACAGAGTGCTGGCTACCGCCTCCCGCCTGTGTGGTCCTGGTACCCGGCGCCAGACGCACGTGTGGTCCACACCCATCATCTGCGCTCTATTCCAATAACGAGGTGTGACTGAGTGGACTGATGTACCTACCAGGGGAGAAGAAGTTGACAGAATATGGTCCTGATCTACAAAATGGTACCATATTTTCAGTTCTCTTAGATACGAGATGAAATTTGAGTACGGGCCTTTAGATAATTAGAATACTGCTGTTTTAAATGCTTCATAATTTGGAAGGTTTAGAATCAGACAGTTTGATAACTGAACCCAGTAACTTATCTAGAACTTAATCTTTGTCTAGATAGTTTATTGTAGAAGCTATATACCACGTCCTTATTTTCATAGCTTTAGAATGTCTTAACACCTTTACAAAACAGTCGTATATCACAATCACCATTAGATTTCAGTAAAGCTCGGTATTTCTAAGCTTTCTAGTTGTTATACTATTTCTCTACTAATTGAAACTCCCAAGAACTCCAAGCTATGAATTCTAATTATTCCACAACACATACAAGAGTTTAAACCTGATGATTTAAGCCCGTCTCGTGCAATCCGTCTTGAGAAAAATCAATTTTCACCCAATATTTTTACTTAACTCTCGGAGTAATAACTCATTGATGAACGGTTGAGCCAATAAACAATAAAGAACAATTTCCCCATACTTGACTTGCGCAATTTTAACTTTACACTCACCGTCACCCTTATATGTATTAACACAAGAGTAGTTTTGGCTTAAAGTCATGGTAAAGGTAAAGTTGTAAAGCATCATAGTGATGTTTTAACCCTCAAAATGCTAGTTGCGATTTAAAAGTCCATGTTCTTTAGTGGTGAAGGAACATTTTGGCGCATGTTGTGTGCTAATAAGTTTGGCGTGTGTGTAACTATGGTGGATGCGTATTAGCGGGCTGGCTCGAGGAGTCGTGGTCGTGTTGCCGGCCTAATTGTAGGGCTCGACGCCTGTACGCCACGGCTTGTTTGCAGGGCTGCCCACCAACCATGTTTATAGACCGAAGTATCGTGTGACGTATGTGTTTTATTTGTTTTGTATTGTTGATAGTTTGTATGTCTTGAATGATTTTGTAGGCGAGTTAATCGCGATCGATAGATAGAAATGTATTTGTAGTATTTTCTTTTCTACCGTCTTATTTATTTTTTGTTCTATTGAGGTTAACGGGACAGTTAATAACATACCATAACAAGCACTAAGTAAACAGTGTCCGTTTTACAAATGTTTATAATTATACGCTTCTTGGCATAAACATCAGCTGTCAAGAAAACAATTTAAACAATAATAAAACAAGATTAATATCATATAAACCATAATCGTTGCCTTTTAAATTGATGTCCAAACAACGTATTAACATTAACACAAATCTAATAAATAACCCAACGTACTAATCAACTAATAAGCACGGCGAGTAATTGATAGCAAGTGGGGCAGTGTGTAGGGCTGTGTGGTGGCGGGCGGAGCCGGTAGGCGGCGCTGTGCGCGCGGTAAGCTGTCGGCGCGGTGTGTGGCGGCCCTAACTCAGCGGGCCGCCCGGGCACGCCACTGACGGGTTAAATTGAAAAATAAACATTCTGAGTGATGGGCAAACGACGGGGTGACGTGAGCGCAGGTTGTTGACTCTCGCTCAAGTCCTATCGAGATATTCGCAGACTATACATTGATATTAATTGCCGAGGTAGGATGCGGTGATGGATCGCGAGGTGGGCGGTAATTGTGCAACGGGACTTTGATGCTCACTTGTTTGGAAAGGGCATTTTTACGCTGCCCTTCGAGTGATCCAACGTTGAAGGCACAAGAATACATTAATGCCTAAGGAACTATGGCCTTTAGCTTGATTAGGTGTTGCCAGTCTAGAAGACAGAGTGACTAGTGTCACATACACAGTCGAACAGGGCAGGTCCCGTACCCTTTTAAAGTCGCCTGTTCACCAGTCAACGGAAGGGATGCGGTTTTTATACAACCCCAAGCATTAACATAAAGTAATTAATCTTTAGGTCACCTTATAAATATGTGTCACAGTGACAGTGTCTTCCTCCCTTTTCCCTATTCGTATCCTAATGTAGTAATCATTACATACGATACATTGTGTCATGGTAAACAAAAAGTATTAATAATAATAATTGTACCCTATTCCCGATACCGGTAGGCTACCAATTTTTATTGTTTTTATTTTTGTATATTAATATGAAATGATATTTTTATTAAAAATGCAACATAACATAATGATTTACAGTTTTAAATATTAACATATAAAAATATGCACTTAATAAGTAGTTTATAATGGTAATGAAAGATTTTTTTAAACTACATACTTATGGCTATAAATTTTAGTATAAATATCACAATCTAACATGCTAAATCCACGATTTAGAATAATTATTCTGCGACTAGGAAAATTGAAATTTCTTGTTGAATTTAGCAAAAGTACTTGGTATTTTTTTGAAATAACGTCCACTCCCGATCCAGTATCATGCCAAATACTTCAACACCAATGCACTCCAAAACTATTCCTTTCAACTATTTAGCTACTTTCTAACCCTTCACCAAATCTAACTTTCCACCTTAACAATCATAACTATCCTCCACAAAAACAAACAAACCTCCCAGCATCTATTACAATACCCCTCACAATCGACTCTTGCGCACAACAAACAACACACAGCGCACTGCGCAAAAATAAACGCTTGCTTTTAGCGTTGATATTAATTACACAGGCCCGCCAATGAGCCTGGGTAAACAAAAGCAGGGCCCGATAAATCAGGCGGAATATTACCGCCCCGGGCGACTGGTAATACATGCTTTATTGTACTAAGGTGTGGTGATATCGAGGCTTAAGGTTTACTCAAGTTTAAGGGCAGTAATGGTATTTAATAGAAGTGGAATTTTGATTTGTAAAACTCCTACATAGAATTAAGATGTTGTCGAGTACAAATAGAAGTTTATCCTAGATAAATCTACTAATCTACCGAGTCCCCAATGGCTACATTAGGAGAATCGTATTAGGCTCGATAAATCAGGTGTAATATTACCGCCCCGGGCGACTGGTAATACAGACACGCTTTATTGTTCTAAGGTTTACTCAAGTAAGGACTCTGATGGTATTTAATAAAAGTATAATTTTGATTCTTAAAAGCCCTACATAGAATTAAGATGTGGTCGAGTATGAATAGAAGTTGATCCTGAGTTTTTTTACTTATTCTAGATAAATCTACTAATCTGTGAGCCTCCTAAGGCCACATTAGCAGAATCGTATTAGGCTCGATAAATCAGGCGGAATATTACCGCCCCGGGCGACTGGTAATACATGTTTTATTGTACTAAAGCGTAGTGATATCGCGGCAGAGAAGGGTTTACTCAAGTTTAAGGGCAGTAATGGTATTTGTCCTATCAATACCCGCGAAACGAGACACAATAGTAAGACAATAACAGCGCGGTCGCATAAGACCGGTGGGGATTCATGAATTAATAGAAGTGGAATTTTGATTTGTAAAACTCCTACATAGAATTAAGATGTTGCCGAGTACGTATAGAAGTTTATCCTGAGTTTTTTACTTATTCTAGATAAATCTACTTATCTGTGAGTCTCCTAAGGCCACATTAGCAGAATCGTATTAGGCTCGATAAATCAGGCGGAATATTACCGCCCCGGGCGGCTGGTAATACATGTTTTATTGTACTAAGGTGTGGTGATATCGCGGCAGAGAAAGGGTTAAGGTTTACTCAAGTTTAAGGGCAGTCAAGATATTTAATAGAAGTGGAATTTTTATGAGTTAAAGTTAGTTAATTCCTACTTAAAATTAGAATGTTTTCGAGTACAAATCGAAGTTTACCTTTTCAGTATTTTTATTTTAAAGAGGCTGTGAGCCCTGAATTTGTTTCGGTGTTTCTTCTCAGGGTAGTCAGTTAAGAAACACCAGTCTCATCTAGAATAATATGACAAAAAAATTGACGTGCAAAAGTGTTTGTGAAAACCTATTTGCAAAATAAATATCATTTATCATTACTGGGTTCTTTCCTTATTTCTAGGATTAGTATTTAGTAATCTGGTCATGTGAAGAGTAGGGATAATAATAGGGGGTTGCTGAGAGAGGCCAAATAAAAGGTGAATGGATTGTATGAGGAGTGATGTAAAAGAAAAAGGATTTAGTGATAGCTGAAAGAAGGAACATTTTCTGAAATACGAATCTTCAGACGATTACGTTGATATTATTTGTTGAAATTTTTACTTTTAGCATTATATCCTAACTAAAGATTTCAGCAGGGTAATAAATTGTTTTCTCTTTCGCAGCAAATGTATAATAAAATAATAAGGAATAAAATCTGATGTGTAAGATTTACGCCTGCGAACGAATAGTTCACTTAAATTTATGACTATAATTACTTTTTATAATTCAATCCTGCGCTCTATTTACCTTCATAAAGCAGTGTAATTATATAAACTGTCGAACAGTCATATTGTGCACATTAAGCCCTATAAGCGGCTATCGTGAAAGGTTTATTAAATGTGTAAGTTATTACCGTAGTAGGTTACAAACGGCGCCGGCGCTTGCGTTTGGACGATCTCTCCGTGAAATAATACTCACATTAAAATTCTCCCTTTAAAAAAACGTAGTGCAAATAAACAAGTACAGTCGTGAGCATAAATATGTGGTGCTTATGCAAGAGGGAGAAACGATTTTATTCCTAAAGTGAATGTAGTCTTTTCGTAGTTATAAGGGTAGAGGGAGACTATTAAAGGACCAAACCATAAAGGATTTGGCTGCAAAAGTGCAAAACAGGACAAGGTGCACCGAACATATGATTAATAATAATAGTGTTTTTATGCACGATTTAAGAAATATATATTTAAAAATGTATGTATATATTAGCTACACAAAATGAAGAATCAAGATAATAGTAATTCGTTTATAAATACATATTATTATGTAAATTTTTTTAACAATTGCTAACTCTGTTACCAATTAATTTGTGACTAATCGAGCAGGACAATTTTGTCTTATGGTAGTCATATTAATTGTTTGATTTTATCTAGTTCTACTCGCATTTTTAGGTTAAGTATTTTCTCAGTTTCTAACTAAAAAAATAACAAGAAAATAAGTCTCACATACTTCCGCTGGAGACTGTACAGTGTGCAATAAAAGCAAGATATTAGTTTGCCTGTTTTCGCCCGTTATCGCTGTACGTTTGTACCTATATCCGTCGCACGGCGATGTCGCCGCGGCCGTAAGTCTGCGCTATCGACTGATGTCGCCGAAACTCGCCGTATCGCGGCCGCGCTAAAAGCATGCATCCATCCGGTGCAACGCTGTATGCGATTGTACGAAGCTGGGGTTACATGCCTGGCTAAAATATGTGGAGTTGTTCTGCAAAAATAAAATATTACAGTTAGTATGGACTGTTCCTTCACGCATGCAGCAGCTTCCTTCGCTAGCATTACTAGCACTTACTTCGCAGAAAGAGGTGTTTACCGGCCATTCCTTCTCGCTCCAGGCCATGGCCTGTACCAGGGCCCGGCGCGAGATGCCACCGTCGCTGATTGCCTCCACGAGGACACGGCGGTGCTTCGCCCAAGCGGGGCACACCTTTACCGTAAGATCCACCGTGTCCTCCGGGCTACCCACACAATCGTGACACCTGGGCGTTTCTTCCGAACGAATCCAGTGCAGTAACCTCCCGAACTTACTCGTCAGATATAAGTTCCTATGTATAATTTATCGGAACCGTATTCTGAATTGGTGGTCCAAAATCAATCAGAAGTTCGCAACCTAGGGTATCGTAATCAAACCTTCTTTTTTCTTGGTTTATTTATTTATTTCAACTTCATGTACAGTAGTGGTCTCTATAGGCGGATTTAATTCCTGAAATTAGCGCGTTCAAACTAACTCTATAGCTTTATAATTTTTTAGTATGATTTCCAACTTCCACGGCGTTTTTTGAAATACCAACTTGACATTAAAATGCGCCAATCCACATCGCCATATAAGCCAGTCCTAATACTAATGCACGGACATAATTTTATGCGCAGCGCCCGCGGCCCGCGCCCGCTTGATAACATTGCTAATGAGCCCGACTCTACCTCTACCTGTACCTACCTCTACCGGCGTCTGCCGCCTTAGTCCTTAGTCCTTACGTCATTCAAGTATTTATTTAGCATAAGTAAATATCCGAAGATGGAAGAAAGGATAGTTTATCATCATAGGATCCATTTCTTTTTCATCATTTTAGTTGAAAGACGTCCACTGCTGGACATAGGTCTCCCTCAAGTATCACAACGACCGGTCCTGTGCCTCTCACATCCATCGGATTCCCGCGATCCTTATCAGGTCACCGGTCCACCTTTTAGGTCTTCCAATGCTGCGTCTTCCGGTACGTGGTCGCCACTCTAGAACCTTTCATCCCCATCGATCATGTGCTCAGTGCCACTGAAGTTGGGCGATTCTTCGGGCTATGTCGGTAACTTTGGTTCTCTTGTAGATCTCTTTATTTCTGATGTGGTCACGCAAGGAAACTCCGAGCATAGCACTTTCCATTGCCCTTAGGGTGACTTCAAGCCTTTTTTTTTACCTTTTCTCCAGGTTTTGTAGATTGGCCTTAATCTAATCTGAAGACTGGTTATATCTATGGTTATAGCTACTTTTCTCCTTTGTTGACTGTATACCTGTCCTTAATCGGCTACATAACAAATATTCTTCCATTTTGCACTCACACATTGTACATTTTTATCTGTCTATTCAGACCCGGATTGCTATCCGCCGAACCAGGAATGCTATCCCTTTGGTCCCTAGATAATATGAATGATTGTAGAAGCATGTAAGAATGATAGTTTCTTTCCTTAATCAGAGAATTTGAACAGCGCTTTGGCGTGCTTTTGATAAAATCTACAGGTGCTGGATTTTTATAGGGTAAGGTAGAATCGTTTAAAATAGCGCCAAATGGTGTCATAGGGATAGGTTGTCCAAATGTAAATGTGTCGAAAATTACACTTTTTTTCTCTACCCTATATTGTGAAAAGAACCCTTCTAACAAAAGGGTTTTATAATTTACTTTGATTAATACAAAACCAACATACAAGTCGTTTAGTAATTTAACCTCGTCAAACTAATTAATTGTATCGTTTTTTCAAATATCGGTAATTACAGATGGGCTGGGACTGGGAGTACAGAGCTCGTTAGGAGGTAGAACATTTTCCAAAAGTCGATTAGTCTAAGTGCTCCCAGTAAACTGACGCTTGATGCGTTTTTAACAACTCCTCACTCCATATAACATCCTGGTACTTTTCCAAGCCATGTAATTGAATTAAAACTAAATTGATGGCCTATTTGTTTTAAGTAAAGGTAAACTTTAAATAGAATATCCTTTTATGGGGCTTGGAGTCAATTTGCATGAGTATAACGATTGTTATTATCATTGTATTCATTAACCCCTTTGCCCTTACTGTGCCAGTCTGCCGAGCTGCAGTTTTGCAACTAAGTCTAATGGAAATTATCATATTGCCTTATTTGAACGTTGGTAACTTGCGGCTTAGTAAACGTGTCTACCTCACTACTTCACCTCGTTAAACTTAAATAAAATACAAGTATTTTTTTCCTTATTAATACTAATCAAACGTTTATTTCAGAAAGAATATTTTTTTTACCACTAAAGGTGTTTTGTATGTCATTGTGGTGTACCATAATAATGTGAAATAGGGCCATTAGATGAGCGGCCGATACGGCCTGTTTATGTTACGACCTGCGATATGTGCCTGGCTCGTTTAGAGATAAGTTTTTACTTTGTAAGTGTGAATACTTATCGATTTTATTGTGTCAAATAACTTATTTTAAGGACAGGTCTGAGTTTGTTGTCAGTACTTTTAGAAATTGGTAGAAACTGAAGGTTCATGAAGAGCATTGCATTTTCAAAAATTGATTATTTCCAAGTCAGACTTGGGTCGAAGCTTACTGGGGTCCTGGATTGACGAAAGAGAACCCCGAGTCACTGGAATTAGGGCAAAGAAGGAACAGGAGTGATTTTTAATCAGTAGAAGTCTGACACGTCCTCCCGCTCCGCCCAGAGCGGGAAAATTCAATTTGATGATCTACCATCTTAAAAACAAGTCAAACAGACTTACTGAGGACTATTTTGTTACTCAGTAACCAGATTATAGAGAACAGATACTCGTAGAATATCTGTATTAAAACATACTGTTATTTTTTCTTTATCTGGTTAGACTGGAATTGGCTTGAACATGGTAGTGAAAAGATAAGGCAAATGATGATGGCGACGATCATGAATATTTTCTCTGAGTATAATTATTAAAACTAGTATCTATTTCCCGCTCACTTCATAACCCAGCCGTACCAGGCGACTAGCAAAGCATATTGTGTGTTTTATAAGGGGGATGATTGACCGCTTCCTCTTCACAAACGGTCGCCTTTTGATTTATGCTACCATCCGAACCCCTTTTGTTTTATGCTTGCCTGGTGCATTTGCGTTTGTTCCGCTTTTGTTTTTCGGCATTTTAATTTATGGTAATTTAATATCCTACCCCTATTTTATTGTAGTTGACTTACGGCCAATTTCTTCAAAAAAGATAGAACTAAAACTAAAGTAATAACTTTTCCTAGACCATTACTGTTGTCAATAGCAACTGTCATCTTGTCAATGTTTTCATCCAAGTGACAGCTAAATTAAAAGTCGACTAAAATAAAATGTAGGGATAAACGCAGTGAAACCTATACAATTTTGTCAAAATGACAGTGACTTTGGATTTAACAGCCTTTCAATGAGCAGTTAAAGTTAAGGACAAAACTAACAGTTAAAATTGTGAAGAAACGAATTTAACCGTTATTATTACTTTATGACGTTACTTTGGCTGTTACTTTGGTTGTTACGTTTGGTGAAGAAATTGGTAGTTAAATAGAATTTTGGGCTTTTATACTTAATTGAATTTAGAAAATATTTCAAGAAACTCTCCTTGTGTTATTCGATGTTTAATGATAGATTTGAAATGTATTAAATAAATTATATGAAAGGCTAGAAAATCTAAACCTACTAAGTAAAGTAATCTGTCTAATTTTAACTTAAGACATAACCCAGGTCTAAAGTACCTATTAATTGATTGAATTACAAGGATATATGCGTTTTTATATAAATACAATCATAATGGATATCACAAAAAAAAACTTGTTAATACAGACTATTAATTAATAATCTGGTTTTATGATGAAATAATAACACATCTGTCGATTAGATGTTATATAATTATAGTGATTAATTAATTATAGACAATGATTAGGAAATATTATTTTTATAACAACACTGTTAAGGGCAAGTTTAACGAATACGGAGGCAAAAATAAATCGTTGACTGACTCGCTGTCGGTTCATTGAATATAATGATCTGTAATAATCTTACAGGTTTTTATTTGATAATCAGCCAAAGAAGTCAAAAAACATATTGAATGAAATAAAATAACTTAGTTATTTTTATGTCTATTAAGGTTTTTTTTAGGTGGGAGGAAATCATCAATATGACTTTTCCCGTTTTGGGCGGAGCGGAAGGGCGTGTCGGAAGTCTATCAACTAAAACCCACTCCTGTTCTTTCTTTGCCTTCATTCTAGGGTCCCGGGATTCTCAACCCAGAACTCATTGGGTATGATTTTGTATTTCAAAACGGTGTGCGTAGCAAAAATCATAAGTGATTTGAAAATATATTAACTAATTTGTCCAAAAGGAACCCTTGATATAGTGCTGCACCTTAACAGGAAGTTCTATAATAAGAAACAAATGAACGTGCATCTTCATAATCATAGTTTTTGCGTGATTCGTCGTGTGCGACCGGCCCGTGCCGACCCACCAGTGGAGACCCCTCGTGTGTGGGACGCCTAAGACTGCTCGCAGGAATGCGAGGAAATTAAACCTCTGATTGATTTAATGGCATAACTCCAGGTGGGAAACCTCCAATAAAAATCCATAAATGCATAATATTATTAGACAAAAAACTAGCAGTGAATAGATTCTCCTAGAAAACAAAAGACGATGCAAATAACGAATGGCATACCAGGGCAGCATACATTGCGTGCAGGTTGTACAGACATTACCTATGCAGAAAGTGTATACAAATATGCATCTGTCGATATCTACTAACTTACTAGTTCAATCTGACGTCAACCTGATTTATCTAGAATCACGGCCAATCGCGGAATGTCACGATCGAATCCGAAACGTGTTCGTACTATCGCGAGGGCCTATTACACAAATTCGCTGACTCTATTACATGTGTGAAAGCATTGTTTAATAAAAAGTAGCTGGAGCAAGTCGTGGGAACTTGCTAAGTGAAGCAGCGAAACTATGTTGTCTGAATGCGAATCGGTGTTCGACTCTACGTGGATCGTCTAATGAGTGGCTCGCAAAAAGTTAATCGCTATCGAATAATGGATTTTCAAATCGTTCTAATTCGTCGGTAATTGCGCAGTCTTGCTTTTTTGGGATCTAAGAATTAAAAAACCGGCCAAGACCGTGTCTAGCCACGCTCAATGTAGGGATCCGTAGTTTCCCGTCCGTCACAATAAGTGTCCCCAACTTTTCAAAAACTGTTCGTTCCATCAAGTTCAAAATAATTTTCCTAGAAAGTCTTTATAAAGCTCTACTTTTCAGAATTTTTTCATATTTTCTAAACTTAAGAGCTTAACTTCTTTTTGAGAGGGGGGGGGTACACATTGTTTTTTACATTTGGGGCGATTATTTCCGAAATTATTGATATTATTAAAAAATTATTTTAGTAAACCCCTATTCATTTTTGAATACCTATTCAACAATATATCACAAGTTAGGGTTGAAATAAAAAAAAAATCGCGTTTTACTTAACATGTAGGGGGGCTACCCTAATAAAACATTTTTTCCAATTTTTATTTTTGCACTTTGTCGGCGTGATTGACATACATATTGGTACCAAATTTCAGCTTTCTAGAGCTAACGGTCACAGAGATTAAGCGAGGACGGACGGACAGACATGGCGAAACTATAAGGGCTCCGTTTTTGTCATTTGGCTACAAAACCCTAAAAATGTAGCTGCGTTGAACCTTGCTTTATTCTGAATGTCTTCTGTACTTGATTAGAGTACGTTAAACATATGGGTAAGATTCGATTAGAGTGCTAATCACTCCATAAACGAGTGCAGTCGTAAGATGAGTCTGTTTTTTATTTCTTGAATTGTTTGTTTTGTTGATTCCTTAGAATTTGTGAAACACCTATAAAGAATCAACGTTAAAGGGAAAAGATATGGAAGTTTTCGTAAAAGTTTTTTACTATTTTAAAAAGTTTCTTGCCTTTACATCTCCATAAAAAAACATCCGATTGGCACCGTGCACTAGTTTTTGACGTTTTATAAATTCCCATGAGCTAACGGCGAGCTACGGGCAGCTCGCCGTCCGGCCGTCCGATAACCATCCGGGCCAAGCCCAAGTCGTTGACGGTGCATAGTGTTCCACGCGTACGATAAGGAGATGTCAGCAAATCGCCCGGCGGGGTCGAAGACTACTGGGGCTGTGAGTTATGTGAAAGTGGACCCCGGGGCCCTGGAACGAAGACAAAGAAGGAACAGGAGTTGTTTTTAGTTTGTAAAAGTCAAACACCCGCTCCCGCTCCGTCCAAGAGCGGCAGAAGTCATTAGAAGATTTCCCACAAAAAAAAAGGGTTATATGAAAAAAATATTTCGAATTTATTATTTCCCTGGTAAACTTAAACCTAAGTGGTAATCCTACCCACGCGGTGTTATAATTAATTTAAGTTTTTGGCGTTGGCTCCGTGTCAGCTGATGGTTCGTGCGATATCGGCCTCTTTCGCGGAATCCGCGCAGGCGACGATTAATGCCTTATACAGCGCCTCGGCTGTTGCCCCCGCAGATCGTGGCCATTGTTTTTAAATTCAACCTCTTTACTGTCCCACTATTTTTTATTACGCCACTTCTTAGTAGCGCTGCGCTCCTAATTGGAGGACGGGACGAGCTGTGAATTTCTGAAGGCCTGGTACTTTTTTGAAGCGTAATTACTTAATTCTGCCAGTAATGCACTAAATTTGATTGCCAGAAAAGTTAATTAGTATCCAACAACTATTAATTTCTTTGATTGCTACATTTTCCTCATCATTAATTTTAAATATTCTAATGGATTTTTACATATTTAGTGTCACTTCAACGAAAGGTAAAGAGCTTTAAAAAATTCTTCAGTACAGTTTAGTATGTTAATTCTTTAGGTATTTCAAACATGTTCTATTAGTCATTACTAGATCAGATTTCATGCTTACCAATATTAAAATAATCTGTAGCAACATTAAGACTTCTAGAGCATATAACCATTAAAGCGTAAAGGCCCAATTTATTAACTAGATACTAGTCCCACGTATGTCCAACACTGGGAGCCGGTCGATCGGTCACTCATGTTAGATATTAGCCTCATTGAATATTAATGCTCACCTCTGACCCGCGCTGTACTCCTAATACATCTGTGAGTAATGCTCAGAACTACTATACTGCCTTTTATTTTTAGCAGATAGAATACACTGGGTAATTTATCAAATTAATGATTGTTTTGTACAAACTAGTGGTATGTGTGTCATAAATTGAAAAGTAACGTCCTATCCAAAATATCTGTTAGTAAACAATATACAGTGGGATGTTAAGAGTTTCCACGAACTGTCGACTTTAGCGGCTTTTCCGTTTAAAAAATCATGTAGATACTTAATGTTGCTTGCATATATTAATTTCATATCATGAACACTTCGTCCGGTTTCCGTTGATTGTCCACATTATGAGAAGTTCTTATAGAAAAAAAGTATAAAATGTTATTTTATTGTGTCTGCGTTCGGTAAACATTCGGCGCTGGCGGGCGGCGCGTGTCGTCGGCGACGGCCGCACCGCGGGCGCTTGTAATTGCCGCCCAGTATTTGTTTTGTTCACCCCCTTAACTCTTCAAGAATGCCCTCTCTCACTCACTCTCACACCCTACCCGATACAGCCGTCCCTCTCACACACGCCGCAGTTGAGCTACTTAAAGTTTATTTATCACAGTTAGCTCTCGATACTTTCCACTGAATCAAACGCCTCAAACTCAGAAAAATGTCAAACAATTCCAAGTTTTATGCTGTGATATTTAAAGACGAGTTTCATTTGGAGTGTTAACCCGTTGTATGGTAATCGGAATGCGTAAGGAATGCTCAGAGCACATCGAAATCATCAGATTAATAGTTGCTATTCAGTTTATATATCGTGTAAGCGATTATTGATTGTAATTATCATGGCGCCCTAAGTTAAATACTGGGCGATCACGCGATCTCATACAAACTATGGATTTATGGCCGTTTTTTATGGCTGGCTGTGAATCACTTGCGTTTGCTTATTGAATTCGCGTTGAAATATGGATTTGACTCGGCAATAGCTGCAATTACTTATGGCTATTTATAGACGAGATTTAAATTATTTTAAGTAGACTTGAGTGATGTTTGTTTTTGTCATTCTTGTTGGTCAAGGAATCTATGGAAATCATAGAGTTATCATGCCATAAGTCGACGTACCTAAAGTAAAAACGAAACTTTTAGGTATCTTCGATGTTTCATTTGCCTGTAAAATTATACTTAAACGATATGCCTTAAACAGCACTTGTTGCAACAGCATCACAATTCTCAAGATTGAATGCACATTCACTGATATTTATATACCGTTAACCAATTTTATTCGTCGTATTAAAATTTTGACAAAAATGTCACAATGAAGCATAAACAAAACGCGTGGTTTCTTGTAGCCGTATTCGGCGTAGCGAGGCGGCACGTGGACGCGAGGCAAGAGTTAAACTTGCTGGAAATGCCTTCATTTGATTTAATGTTAATGGTTATAGATAGTTTATGGATTAAGGATTGTTTTTTTTGTGATCTTGATAGGGAGGGGGTGTTTCCATTATTTTTTTACGTTTTCATAGATTTTGTTGTACCTTTAGCTAGTTGTAGAACAACAAAGCGTTTTAAAGGGTTTATTTATTTTAAACTTATTATATTTTTTTATGCCATATTCCTTGCAAATGCAAGGAATTTGTCATCATGCTTTGGTGGTTATTTGGTTAAAAATAATGATTTTTCATCAAAGTATCACCTGTTGTTTTAGTATGAGTTTGAGGCCTCTCTAGCAGTTCTGCTTCCTAATTTCGTCGCTAGACTTTGTGCCCTTGTGCGGGTAGTTACGATAATTTGGATCATAACAAATCTGGTTTCCTAAAAACATACTTCTTAATTGTCTATTAACTAAGTCATGTTAATTTCTAAGGGCCTGTCCTTACCGAAGTCCTAACTTAAGTTCTGGAAGTCCAAATCCGATTTCGAAAATATTTTTTCATTGATAGCCATATACAATACCACTACCCAAATACCACTTTGTATTCTAGAAAAAGATACGGTTTCTATATGATAAACCAGGCATACGTGCCCCAGTCGATAATATGCTCCACTTGCAGAACTAAGACACGCATATGCCTGGTTTTTTTTATGAATAGTCTCGCGTTTGACCACTACGAGTATCTCACCTGATGGTAAGCGATCATGTGGTCGACGATGGGGCACGCTTGCCTAGAAGTATCCTACTCACTCTTTTAACCTAAAGACCGCTAAGTCTATACGTGAGGACTTGTAATTGGCTTGCTGTCTTGGAATAGGACTTGTAATTGGTTTTTAGATTGTTTTTGCTGTAAGTCCTCCAAGCTGTAATAAATAAATAAGTTGTAGCTGTCAGGTTTACTCTAGAAATCTAGACATCCCTTGGCAAAGAAACCTAGATAAAAGCTATTCAGCCTGGGTAGATCCAGTAGCTCCACATCTTCGCTACAGCCGCGCAGTAAATCTGCAGTGTGTCGGGCGGCTGCGCGCGCAAAAAGGCTCGGTCGCAGGTGACGCGTCTGCGACGACTCCGCGCGCCGCCTTATATGGCGCGCCCCAAACGAGCGCCTGCGCACTGCGAAACTGAGGGAATGAGGCCCTGGCTAACTAATATTGAGGAAGATACAAAGTCTGCTAAGGGTTTTAAAGTCATCCTGACTCCGTAACTGAGGGTATGAAGCCTAATAACTAATATTAAGGAAGATACAACGTCTACTAAGATTTTAAAGTCATGCTGATTCCGTAACTGAGGGAATGAAGCCCTGGATAACAAATATTGAGGAATATACAAAGTTTGAAAAGGGTTTTAAAATTTTCTTAGTTTAGAATTTCGCAGATGTGTATTCAAATGAGGGCCTGTCACCGTAAATGGAGGTGCCTGGCTCTTTAACTGAGGGAATGAGGCTACGGATAACAAAAACTGGGGAGGATACGAAGTAGAGGACTGCTACGGGCTTTACAAGTCATTTGGCTTAACATTTCACAGATGTGGATTCAGATGAGGGCCTGTCTCCCTAAGTGGAGGACAAAGGGCAAACCCTGTCGGCCAATGCTAACTAATTCTGGAGTATACTTATAGACTCTGATTTTTTCTAAATTTTGTTTTTTTTTTTAATCTATATACCACCTGTATGTGACTAACTGACATATCATGCACAACCAAAATTTACCCTTTATGGTAATAAGTCGGGGTGGGGGTCCAAAATTTGTATTAAGAAACCCACTTTCACGCGGGCGAAGCCGCTAGCAGGAGCTAGTGTTTCATAGAAATACGCTATTATAAATGAGGTTCAGTTTAGACATCAGCAAGCAACTTAACACACACGACGCTGTTGTTAGTTACATTTTAAGTTAGTAATTTCGGTGGATTAGATGAGGTACTGCATTTTTTATTCGGAGCTTAACAAAAAGACTAGGCAGAGATGTCCAGATAGGAGTCAACATTAATGTCTCATACCCAAATCAGACAAAATTAATTCAATTTGTTGCTGTCTAATAACAGGCAAACATAAGCTAATAGCTCGTTACTCCACAGAAAAAGAACCGTTCAAGAAACTACATTGTCGCTAAACCTAGAACGCACCCAACCTATCCAAATAAGAAACAGATGACAGTTCCTTAGAACTTACACTGAAGCTACCAGGGCACCATATCTTACGACACGAAGCGGTACAAAAACAGAGATACCTCTTCCTTTTACTGCAGCCCCGACACTTTAGTACTAAGAGTATGGGCGCTCAATTAAAGAAACACGATATAATTAGTGGCGACCAATGGACCCTCTCGACTACACACAATGGTTGCGGTGACAACTATCCTATGATTTATGGACCATTGTGTTTCTCTTCTTATTTACGATAAAGATGAGGACAGAAGATTCACTGTAGGTAGATAAGATTCATACGAGTATAGTAAGGAAAGATTTTGTTGAGCGAAGGGTAATCGTATCATTTTCATTCTAACCCCTTTCATCTTAAATCCGGTCCTGGAACGAAGGCACAGAAAGAATAGGAGTGGGTTTTGGCCGGTTAAGGTATGACATCCCGCTCCACCCAGAGCGAGGGGGAAGTCACAGAATGACTTCCCACCTAAAAAATGACTACTGCCATATACAACATATCTACTGGCAATTTGTCATTATGATGATTTCACACCTAAAATACCCTGTTCATCTTCATCCAGCTTGCTTGATACACAATGTTAGTAATTATTTCAGATATGCCTTCCTTTCATTAACTTACTTCAGTGCTAGACTTCAAGCTATAAAAATGTAAACTATAAGGTTTATGCACGTTTACCAACTTAAAAATGTGCTTGGATTGGTCTAGGGAATTAGGAGTTAGGGTGTTGAAGTTGGTACTGTTGTTTTCCTAGTCTTTACTATTCCTCTGCTGGTAAAAGCCTCCCCATGTCCTTCTAGACATATTTCTTTTGCAATGTTTCAAACACACACTCGCGGTACGCGTCTAGATCATCTCACCACCTCTTTCTGGTTCAATTAACTTCATGAACACTTCCCTTGTAGATACACTACTCTTGTTTGAAATAAGCCTTCTGCATCTAGTTGCACAGGTACATTGCAGTTGTTTTTGCTGTCTGCCGTGACCGTCTGTCGTCAGTGACCACGACGCGAACAGCGTGATGCTTGCCACTTATGAATGCCTGGTTTTTGTCACCGCGTGTAGGAATTTGATTAGGCAAGGATCCACTAGGAGTTCAGACGTTTTTGGATGTGTCCAGTTATTTGGCGAGATTAATATTGATGATCTGAAAAGACAAAGGATGGCAAATATACTAAGTGCATAAAAAGTAGTGCAAAATATTGAAGAAAGTGTGTATAATTTTGATGGTGGTACTAGGAATTCAGAGATAAAAGTCCTAAAATATTCAAGTGGACTTCAAAAATATATGGAAAATTGGCAAGGTAATTTTCTACGCCTGATCATGACTTAATCTGAGGGCCTCGTTACTGAATAATTTCAAAACTCTGAAGACCATCTTGAAGAAAAACACACAGAATTGTCGAACACCGATTCATCTCGTCCGAATAATGAAGCGGTGTCCACAATCAGAGGGACATCTCAAATGCCGCGTCACAAGAAAATAACTCGGTTTAGGAATTCGCTGTGTCCCCAGTAAAAACAGTCTGCTCGGTGTTGCCAGCTGCAAGCCAATCACCGCAACACATGTCCGTCATGTATTATGTATAAACAACTACTCCACTACTCTCGGATTTTTATTCCTCAACAGTTTTTTTCGCTGTGGCAACACTCGTATGTCGTGTTGAATCTATTAGTAGTGTGTGCATCTTAATCTTGAGAAGTAATGTGTTATGAGTCGTGGATGCAGGCTCAGACATGTTTTTGTTGTCATATTTGTTTGATGTTCGATGTTTATGGGCTGGGAATACGAAAAGCTACAGGCTTCTATTTATCTATATGTTACTATAAATCTATGTAAGCTTTTAGCTAGATAAAAATAAATTTTATGTGGACGAGGCTTGTTGAGAATGCTGAATGTCCCAATTAATTAATTGCATATAAATCACGTCCTCTCCACACATGGCACATGGCAGAAACTACACACCATTACCTGCTACGTACTCTCTTTCCTTCGACAGAGCTCTAGTGAATTTTAGTGTTATTTCATTTATTTAAATTTCTCTAACGAACGCGTTGCTAGTTACACTTTTGGACCCTGTTTGTATGACTCCATTATCTTCGAATCAATTCGTTAGAAATGAACAGACACCTGCCCCTTGTTTTTTATCAATTGGACCACGGAAAATGGCATAGTGTTGTTGTGTTAGTTTACAAAGATATAGTTTTCCATAATCTCATTGGTCTTCATTATCATCATCATTTCAGTCAAAAGACGAGAGAGAGAGAGAGACACTGTTGCATCTGTCGGATTTCCGCAACCCTTACCAGGTTATCGGTCCACCTTGTAGGAGGTCTTCCAATGCTGCGTCTGCCGGTACGCGATCCTCACTCAAGAATCTTTCGGCCAAACGGCCATCTGTTCTACGAGCAATGTCCTCTGCCCGTAGTCATTTAAATTTCTTCGGCGATTCTTTGTGCTATTTATTTATTTATTGGTTTATCCTCACAATGCCTTGCGGCAATTACACCAATAGAGCACAAGTCACGATTGAATCTGCTACTTTCCAACAGCCTCCTTACTGCATATGCACGATGGACTCACTGATGGAATGGCGATGGGTCACGTACGCTCACCAGCCATCAGGCCAGCGCTCTTCCAGGATTCTGCATCGCACATATTTTGAAATATTGAAGCTCTTTTGATATATTCTTCTAATTTAAATTGAAAATTACGGAAAATTTTGATATGTCATCTTGACGGTTGACCATAAAGACCATAAGCTATATCGATAACCTTGGTTCTCCTGCGGCATCGGTATGCTTGTTCTAGAGAATTAGCTCATGGAACGACGACAGAACGAATTTGTAACATATCTAAGTTACAATTCCAACAAACACTTTACAAAGAGTCATTCATAAACGATATCATGCTCCTCAATTACGAAAACCGCCTCGTCACCGTCGGCTTGTAACAAGCTCTCTTGAGTCATGTTCTCCTGGTAATTAACATCATCAGCAGAGCACAGCATCGCTTGTATCTGCTCTCATCTTAGACATGTGTTTGTTGACCGTTGGTATCGTATCATATCACTGGTTGTCGGGGAGATTGTTAGTAGATGTCTAATTTGTGGTTTGATGTTGAAGATAGCGTGGTATTTGGCGTCGTATAGGTTTAATTTTGTATATGTTTAGCTAGGCGCTGTATTTTTTGTTTATTGAAGTATGAAAAATCAGGACGGTTGGTCTTATAAAGTGAAGGCACACATTTATAAGAAGTTGGAGGAATCATCACAGAGTTGTTAGATTCGTTTTTCTTAATTTTTTGTAGTTAATTTTTATATAATTAATGTTATTTCTATTTTATAATTCTTCCGTACGTGTGTTGGTCAGATTTCTCCTCTCAAACGGCTAATCCCGTTTCAATCGGGATTTCAAATTTTTATTCTGACGAAAAGCCTGTTTTCAGACAGGAAAACGTAGTATACATAACATAGCATAGCGTCAGCATAATAATGTTGCCATTGCTGGGAATCAATCTTCCTCTATGAGGGTGAGATGAAATACACCACGCGAGCCCAGTGTGGGTTGATAAATGTCCCATGTCTTCGAATTTCAAGTAGGAATATATTTATTATTTTATTTCTTTACCATTAATTAGCGCCTACCACGTATGTTTCGCCCTAAGGCCAAGTGGTAGAAAATGCCTAAGGTAATAAGTCCGCCTGTGTACAGTGTTTCTTAAAGTTTTAATAAAAAATAAAAATAAACCAGCTAATGACTTTTCTCGTTTTTTTTTTTCTAGTGTGGAACCAGAGCTCGTGTCAGGCTTACTCACTAAAACTCACCTTGATTCTTTTGCCTCCTTTTAATCTATCACATACCAGCAAAACGACACACAATAGTAAAATAATAACAGCGCGGTCTCATAGGACCGGTCGAGGATTCATGAATCAAGTTCTAGGGCCACAAAGAAAGGTGGTAATAGTTTTGAAACAAATTACAAAAAAAATCTTTCGAAGGAATTTACTTTGCCCTTTTTGCTGCTAAGAAGGAATTTCTACTAGAGCAATAAAACTTACCAGGCAACATATTCTCTAAATGAATATATCACTCGTTAACTATCTCGCTTAAGTTAACAGCAATAACTTAAAACGATAATTTATATAACAGTTTTAACGATAATTAAAAGTACAATAAAGAAGCGCAGTGGCTTCATTTCGACGTTCAGCTCGAATCTTCACCATCTCGGAATTCTCGAATAGCCAATGAAATTTTACTGCCGTCCGTCCACATAACTTAGGAGCTAAAAAAGCCCGTCTCTCGGATATTTCGAAAAATAAAAAGTTGTAATATTCTTGGCTGTTTATCTGTGGACTGCATCGGAGTGTTTCCCGAGGTCCTCGGAATTAAAACATTGCATTTTTACCATAGAACGGTGCGGGATGCAGATGGTATCTCTCTCTTACGATTTATTTTACGAGGCCGCGGAGACCGCGCGGACTAACAACGCTTCGGACGACTATTTACTACTGTGACTTTACCCGCGCTCGCTCACTGGAAAAACCTCCACGGTTGGTACTGTTACATGGAAAATTAAACACGCGGTTTATGATATAGGTTTTCTTGTACTTGAATGGCACACGTCGACTTGGAATGTTTATAAAGCTATTGTATTTTGTTTCTAACTAACTGAAGTTATTATTAACATTATGGAGAAAACTAGCAGGAAAGAACTGGAACAGTCTTTTCTATCTTAGATTTTATTGATCCGGTAGATCGTGAACTAAGCTAATTTAATTTAGCTGTAATTTAATTGCACAGCTGAGATAATTTTCATAGTTGTAAAGTTTCTTGAAGTTATTAGATGGGTAAACATCTAATAACTTCACGCTCTTGGTAGAAAGACGTCCACTGTTGGACATAGGCTTCTCCCAAGTATCGTTACAACAAAAGGTCCTATGCGTCGAGCATCCATCGGATTCCCGCGACTCCCACCAGATCATCTGTCCACCTTTCTCTATAAGTGCGAACATGAGAAACATGAGGGATGCATTTTTTCCTATATTGATTACTAGCTGTCCCCTGCGGTTTCACCCGCATTTTTTGTTACTGCTCCGCTCCCGTGGGCCTTAGCGTGATGGTATATAGCCTATAGCATTCCTCGATAAATGGGCTATCTAACACTGAAAGAATTTTTCAAATCGGACCAGTAGTTCCAGAGATTACCCCCTACATACAAACTTACAAATTTTACCTCTTTATAATATTAGTATAGAGTATAGATGACTCACTCTCATGATCATTTTAGCGTAAAAAAATTTTTTTCTTTCTAGAAATTAGCTCATATATACAAGCTAAGCTTGAGAAATTGAGGTAAGCTCTTTAAGACTTTCAGGAGCCAATAAAACCGGAAAATCATCACCGCAGAATATGACAACCCTTCTCACCTTGCCATTATCATCACGCTTGTTCCCAAGGGTACAAAAACGAGGTGCGGCCGGTAATCGCTTCATTGTCGCGTCTCCTCGTTAAAATACCGGCGTCGAACAAACGACCGCCTTCGCTATGTGGCTTCTTTGGACCCCGAAATGGAATGATTGTGGATACCAGGCTTGCAGAAAAATGAAGATCTTATGGACGGAAATTTTTAATGGAGGTCTGGGTATTTGAAATTAATTGTATGTGTTTGCTGATAAATGATACTTGCATTCATAACTAACTACTTTGATCAAACTAAATAAGAATTGTAAGGCAGATTTTTTTTTGTAGAAAATTGACTTTTGGCTTGACTGAAAAACGTCAATGAAAGAATAATAAAAAATCGTGCAGTCTATCTCGGAACTAAAAGTAAAATATTATTTAAAAAAAAAAGGCTTCCCTTTAGAAATCCAAATGACCATTTCATTTCATTGCCACACTAATTATGGCAACGTTTTAGTCAGTAATATCTGACACTCTCCCGCTCCACACAGAGCAGGAGAGGTTATTTGATTATTTCTCATGGAAAAAAGGGTTCTTCGCTTTTTTGTCCCAGGGCTGTTTGTCGGGTCTCCCTTGTTTTACCAAAAAATTTTTGCATTATTTCATTTGCCAAATTATTACTTAGCAAATAAATTCTTCACAAATAAGTGTTACGCAAACCTTATGTTTGGCAAGTTAACGTTTAAGCAATAATTCGCTTACCAACTCGTTCTTTTACCAATTTTTATGAAGTCAAATGTTTCAGTTAGTTATAACATATTTTACCCAAAATAAAATTAGCCAAATATTTGGTATCTTTAGTTTTCAGTTCCTGGTTTTACATATAATTGGTCACTACTCTAACGTAACCTAAAGCTCTGATAGCAGTTCGTTTTTCAGTCGTCGTTTATAACCGTCTTTATTTTTTTTTATAACAATTAATTTGGCAAATTCTTTTCGGCAAAACGGCAGGCTCCCCTCCCCTGTTTGTCACATAGCTACTCCACTGATTATGAGAGTGCATCTTGATACATCCGTAATGGTTTCTAGATGTGGCCTCTCATGGTAGAGTCTCCAGATATTATTCAAACGGTATACTAGACTAATAGATTTGCGCATTCTTCAAGTAACCATGTGATCGTCATTAAGCCGTCTATGCTAAATCGTATATTTTTTATCGATTTCAATCGCATCGATATATATTTTATTCGGGCGCATATCGATTTATTTATCGTAATAATAAATCACTCGTATTGATCATTACCGATAATAATTTATAGTAGGTAGGGGCAGTGAGCCGCGCAACGTGGCGATAAATCATGGCCGGGAGATGTGCGTGAGCGCAACGTCAACGGTCATAGACGTCTAGTGCTGCGTTTGTTTTAGAGAACATCATTTTTCTATTTCTAAGAATTGTGCCAGTATCATTTGTCATCTGGTAGATTTTGAAGATCCGTTAGATGTTGAACAACGTGTGGAACAGTTGCTGAATGTTCTGTAAGTTCTTGGATAAGTCGGGTACAAGAAATTATTTCTGAAAGTTAAAATAGCTGGGCTAGGTATCAATTTATCAAGTTTTTAAGCATTTATGTATGTATGCTCAAGTGATCTACTAGGAGCCTTCCTACCGTAGGTACCAGGGATACATAGGCGGTATGTAGCGGTGACTGAGCAAAATTTTCAGTATTCACGAGTATGTACGCTGTAGTGATCTACTAACTAGAAAGCAACCTAGATGCAACATATCCTGATCCAAATTCTTCATTGAAAAAGCTCTAAACCATTTGAGACCACTTCATCCAACTCCAACACACATGTCCATGAGGGTTTGCATAAATACAATGCTATGAACCCATTGACCAATATTCCGTAGCACTTATAGGTACCAGGGATACATAGCCGACATGGAGTAAACTTTTCAGTATTCAAGAGTATGTACGTTGAAGTGATCTACTAACTAGGAGACTTCCTAGATGCAACATAATAATATCCTGTTTCCAATTTTGAATTTGAAAACTCTAAACCATTTGAAACCACTTCATCCAACTCCAACACACATGCCCATGAGGGTTTGCATAAATACAATGCTATGAACCCATTGATCAATATTCCGTAGCACCTATAGGTACCAGGGATGCATAGCCGGCATGTAGCGGCGGCTGAGCCAAAGCCGCCCAGCCCGCGGCGCAATAACGATGCGCGCAATTGATTGATAAATCAACGCGGTCGAGTTGCGGAGCGCATACGACGCTTTGTGCCGTGCCGCAACTGAAGCACTGTTTGTTTTAATAATTTAGGGTATCTGTTTAAAGGTCTTCTTGAATTTTAAATTAGGTACAAAGTCGGCGCGGTGTTGGGAGGTTTTCTTTTTTCTTTGATTGCGGTTTTGTGCTTGAGATTCGCAAGGGAGACTAAATAAGAAACGATTTTTTTGTTTGAAGTTGCTAATCGTCTAATGATTTCTTCAGCTAGACTAAAGTGGATTGAGAGGGTATCAGACTTTTACTGATTTAATCCACACCTCTGTCCTTCAGTTGTTGCTATGTACCGTCGACTGTGAGTTACCCATTGCTCATCGTCCGCAAGCCCGCACCTACAGTGGCCAATAATTACCCTGCGACTCCTGACGCCTTGGGCAGCTGAGGCGACCACTACGGCGGCGGCGTGGGGATGTCCATTCCCTCACGTTTGCAGTTGCAGCCATCTCCTCTGCTAACATAAGCTTTTAAGCGACAATATAGGCTCGGTTTTAAAGCTGGCACTTCTGTTTCAGGTAAACAATTTCTGAACAAAAAAAGTAATTCGCCAGCTTTAACATTCTCTCTTACTAAACGAGCTTCGTTAGCCACCCGACTCGGATGTAAACGCAGCCATACATGCCTTTTAACTTAGCTAGTAAGTCTATTAAGGAAGTAAGTACATACACCGCGCACCGCTGTGTCTGCGGACGATCGCCTCCCGTGGCTACTTATGGCATGGTTACCATCCATCACCCACGGTATACCAGGGTAGGTAGATAGGTGAGCTGCAGGTATGTAGGTAGGTACTAGGCAAATAGGAAAGTAAGGGGGTCCTCCCGTGGCGCGTGGCTACTTATGGCATGGTTAGTTGGTTACCCATCTATCACCAACGCTGTACCAGTACCAGGGTAGGTAGGTAGGTGAGCTGTACGTAGGTACTAGGCAAGTAGGAAAGTAAGGAGCTCCTCCCGTGGCTACTTATGGCATGGTTACCATCTATCTATCACCAACGCTGTACCAGGGTTGGTAGTTAGGCGAGCTGCAGGTATGTAGGTAGGTACTAGGGCAGTAGGAAAGCATGGAGCTCCTCCCGTGGCTACTTACGGCGTGCGTGGTTACCACCCACGGTATACCAGGGTAGTTAGATAGGTGAGCTGTAAGTACTTGGCAAGTAGGAAAGCATAGAGCTCCTCCCGTGGCTACTTACGGCGTGGTTACCATCCATCACCCACGGTATACCAGGGTAGGTAGATAGGTGAGCTGTAAGTACTAGGCAAATAGGATAGCAAGGAGCTCGTGGGATTCGTAGAGAAAAACGAAATGCTGTTTTATGATTGACTGTGTTACAATGTATGCATGTAATTTTTCTATCATTGAGGAAGGAAAAAAAGGAACCAACATTCTTTCACTCTTTACCTTAATTTATTTTGGGTTGACGCAATATGTTTTATCTGTACATTATTTCGCTATTAAGCTTTATCAATGAATAACTAGCAAATATGTAATTAAAGTCAGGAATATGCCGCCTAAATGGCAGATCCGATTATAGTCTTCTTGATCGATTAAACTGGTAGGTCTAAATAAATATAATAACTTGTTGATAAGTTTAGCCACTTAGATATAAACTATTTTTTGACTGCGATAACACCTGATGGTAAGCAGTGATGCAATTTTTTATGGTCAAACGCACTAGTTATTTAGAGCCTCTAGTCTTGAAGACACTTTAATTATAATCAGACGGGAAGATCGCAGCAGATTTCTAGATCTTTGTCTTATCTGGATACTACGATACTTCTATGGTCAACTACTTCCCTGGTTATACAAACATCTTTATGTTGAGTTCTCATACCCGTATTATAACTAATTCAGCATCCCACTCCTGTGTAGTCTCACAAATCATCACGCTGTACCAGGGCAACAGGGGTTCATGCAGTAATCACTTTAGGCCGCTCTCTGGAGGTGTAATCGCGTTACGACCCCTGCCTCATTAGCCCCCCAACTAATCGAGTTCGGATTTCATTAGTGCTGCACCCCTAGTGATTGTTTGTGTTGTTGCACTTTCTTCTATTGTCTTGTTTCGAAAGCTTTCTGTAATTTTGTTTTGTAGGGTTTATTGTATTCTTATTACGTTCTCACTTATCCCATGGGTTCAATCTTTTGTCATATGCCACAGAAATCGTATTTTTTTGGGAAAAAGGGTATTTTATGATACTAGGACACAATGTAACTTCCTAACTTCAATAAACCCTTTTTGTAACCAGATCGGTTTAGAGGAACAAACGAGAGAACGTTTTTATTTTGTTATCCACTGCGCTAATATTGCATGTTTTCTTTTCTGCTTAATTTTACGAAGCGCACTATTTAAGAGCAACATAAAATAGGCAAATTGTGTATACAACCAGCAGCAGCAGTAACCAGCTATCTGGTTATATAGGTACATAGACGTAGTTTACCTTCATTTCTCCAACAGCACCAAATTGTAGATTGAGACGTTAATTATTTATTTTGTACTACAGTAAGGGTCCTATAGGATTTGCTCACTGTAAAGTTTTGGTTTTGCTGAATTGAATTGATGACATCATTTTAAATTATTTAAATTTTGGTTCTCCAAAACAAGAAATAAACAGACTTGCAAAAAAACATAGATGATTATAAAATAAGTCTATTTCACAAGCTGACTATACTGATATTGCCAATTAAATTTTAAAAAAACTCCAGGTCACGCTTTCATTAGACGCACTCTATGTTATTTACACCATTATTCATATCATAATAGAAGAAGACCGCAAGAAAGTTATTGATTCCTGTTGTCATTCGTAGATCTTTGACAATAGGTACGGGTAGTCAGACGCCAGATAGTTTGACCATCAGTCTATCCAAAGGGTGTTGCTAGTAACTTGGTTGCAGAGGTCTGATAGGCAGTGGCTTCATGTAAAACATGGATATTCAGTCGTAAACCGGCCACAAGCTAAATGGGAAAAACGTTACGGATGATAAATTACATATGTATCATCCGTCAAGAACTGTATCATTAGAGAACTGTATCTTCTGAACAATATTTTATCTAACTCCACCTACCACTGCGTTTTAACAATGATGCTCATCAGAAGGTGTATAAACTAGTGCTCGACCTCGATCACACCTGTTGGTAAACAGTGATGCAATCGTTGATAGTGAGGTGTACTAGTTTATTAACCTATCAATACCCGCGAAACGAGACACAATAGTAAAACAATAACAGTGCGGTCCAATGAGACCGGTCGGGGATTCATGAATTAAGACCCTATTCACTCTAGCTTTGAAGACGCCTAAATTATAAACGGACGGGTTTAATCTGATCTCTACAAATTTTCCCAGACTGCCATTGAACGAAACTACAAACAACACTTACAAATCGAAAGTAAAGTGCAAAAATATCCGTCATGACACCCTTGCAGCATCCATAGCACAGGGGGACACAAATTAGATTGTGCTCGGATGTTTCCGCCTGGCCGCCGCCGCCGCCGCGCACTGACATTAGTTTTCATTTGGACGTTATTACATTATACTTATCGAATTAACTTGCAAGTGCATTCTTGGCGGATCTTGTTTGTGTGTCGAGTGCTTTTATTGTTTAAGTTGCAAATAGATGTGTTGTATATGGCTGTAAAGCCATTTTTTTAGGTGGGAGGTCGTCCTGTAACTACTCCCGATCTAGGGCGGTGAGGGTGGCAGAGTTTTACTGACTAAACCCACTCCTATGTTCTTTATTTGACTTGCGATCCATGACCTTGAGTTCTCCTTTCAGAAGCGAACCTATGGCTCCATTAGGCTTTGCAGTTTGCTGACATTTCTTTGAGGCACGCGTGGAACACTACGCGCTATCGATGACTCGGGCTGGGTCCGGACGGCCGTACCAATATTCAGCTTTAATCCGTTAAATTGGAAAATTGTCTAACAAGTTGAAATAGACGGAAAAAATGATGATTATTTGGAACTTTTTTTACGATTGAGTTTCAAATGTATTCTTTTTTCGTGTTGCTTATTTATAAAACATCGCGCTGAATTGCTGTCACGATGACGATCGGGAAGGGCCCTGGTAAACATTATTTTTTCAGGGGAATACTGCTGATAGTAAGTCGCAGACTTATATTACACTAGTGAGTGTGATACAGAAGAACACAAAACAAACACAACTTTTACACACATCCGACACGGAGATTTGTATAGTGTTAAGTTACCCCATCATTAGATTAGGCATTATTTAGCGGCAAATGACTCCAGTACCCATTGTGTAAGATCACCAGGGCAGCAGAATTGGCGAGGCAGGCCACGCGTCGCCACGCGCCGTCATCCGACACGCGCGCGAATACTCCTACACTTGGCTGCTCCCTTGGTGCGTGAAATAAGATTTTGATGGCTTTCCGATTAATATTATGCATAGTTTGCCGGTCTGTCGGTCTGTCGGTTTGTCCCTATGAATTTATTAGCTAGGGAAATGCGTGGACGCTGAGGCAGAAAATAGCGCAGTAAAGAAATGCGTTGATGTCTATCATCTTGCCTGGGTGGAAAAGAACAACAGAAAATATGTCCAAAATACATGTTTCTTGTTGTTTTGGACCATATCTTTTGATGGGATTCTTGGACCTTTTCCGATCCGTCAATCGTCAACGTGAACAAAGTTTAAAAGCTTGTTGTTTCATACAACGCAATGTTGGATAAATAGGTAAGGCGAGAGATAACGCCTGAAAAAAAAGAGCGTTCAAGCGTTACCTCTCTTTTTTCATGTAAAGGCATTTGGTAATTCAGTCACTCGATTATTTTACAAAACTTGTTTCAGGAAATACGTGTTTTTTTTAAACCTGAAAAGTTATAGGAAATTCGTCATTCAGAATCTCGATTGTAACCTTTTTTACACTTTATTTTATAAAAAATGTACTTAAAATATAGGTTCTAATCCAATGTATGAAGGGCCATGCAAAATAGCAGATTTTCAGAGGTCATGTTTTGATTTCAATTTATTTCAAAATGTCTAGAGAAAAATGTAGGTAATCACGTAAAAGCGTTGTAAATGCATCTTGGGTTGAGCGCTCATAGGTACTCTCATGGTACGAGTATTTAACGTTTCGCAAAAGAGAGTCTTCTTTCTTTCCTATGAACTTTCTTTAACATTTTAGTATTTAATACCTTTTCTTTTTTACCTTGTGCAGTTACTTATTGCAAACTTATACGAGCCATTGCGTTCAGAATAAAGTAAGGTAAGGATTAAATAAATCCGAGAGAACTCAACGATGTAATAAGCCAAGACATGATCGCATCACCCTTCACTCCATGAATTTAAAACGCATACGAAATGGCTCAAGCTTAAATCGACGTCCTTCTCAGTAAAAAGGAAGTAACATTTGACAAATGTGTCTTGTATCGTGTTAAAGTAATCTTTCTGCTTAACCTCTCAGAGATTCTGCTGCCCTAATCCCCCGGATTACTGAACAGAACATGATTTAATAACCGCAGCTGTCAACGCCGTAAACGTTTCCAAAGAAATAAAAGATTGCAGCTGTCTCCAACTAAAAATCTGTTACATAAATTGATTTTAATTTCATTTATTTTATGGAGTTTATTACGCTGGAAGTTAATCCACCTACGGTCTTTTAATGAGTCAATCTATTAAAAGAGAACTTATCATATCCTAATAAATATGAAACTATTTTTGGGTTTCGTATGAAATTAAGAACACAAACCTTTTAGTCCTGTTAGTAATAAGTATGTATTATGTTTACTAGAGTGAAACCGTTGGTAAGAGCTAGTTAATTTATGTTATATCCATATTGGATATTGCAATATTGTCACTTCAGGTTTAAACATTTATCCAGTAGACTAGGGACTGGTAGAATCCCTGACACTATTAATTTTATAGAAACTGAAATATGATGTTAATAACAAACTTATCATCAGGTCTGAAATTAATATGCTGGCTAGCTATTGCAAATAAAACACAACATGTATAAATACTTCATTTTAGATTTCAATACGTTGCAGTTTTGACATTGCATTAAATTATAACTCAATTAAAAGAATTACTTATACCAGGACTTAATCAATGAGCATAATAAGTAATGCGTTAGAAGTGAGTGAAAGGGACGCACTCTCATTACGGAGCTACGTACGCGAGTGGGCGGGGCCTACGACGCCCTACGGCCACTAGTGATGTCACATAAAATTTGTCGATGTATTTTACCGCCTCGTACGTCTACGGTTTTATCGACTGGTATCCAGATTAATGATAAAGGGCTGAAACTCTCGAAGTCTTTGGAACGTTAAAATCACAACGGGGCGCTTTTCTATAGCAGAAATTATCCGGCGTCGCGAGTTTCTTTAATAGAACAAGATTTTAATTAGAACATAGAGTGTGCATTATTTATGTATGGGACGGTTAAATTTATATGCGGATGTAGAGTACTAAGATCTGGGAGGTTTGTGAGGCTGAGGAGGTATGGTAAATGTGGGAAAGTGAGCGCGGGTAATTAATTGTGTGTAGTTATGTGATGTTCAGTTTTGTCTGGTTTCTTTAATTAGACAGTGTCTGTGTCTTTATGCCTGATCTTTATCGCCTTTCCGCTGTATACATTACTGGAAATGAATTAATGAATTAAATTAATTTAAACAAATACAATATTCTGTTTAAAACCTCTTCAACAATTTCTAAATTTCATATCGTTTTGGAAATTAAATCACAGATTCTCTTGTGTAAACAAATTCTCTGTGTATCTGTTTAGACAAAGTCAAACTGTAAAGGGGAAATGATTGTCATAAAGTACAAAATGTATGGAATTAAGAAGCGCTACGAAAATGTCACGTAGCCTATCCCTTACATGTTGACTTTTTAAATAAACGTTAGAGATCCCAAAAAATATCACTGTGCCTAGCCTTAGGTTTTAAGAGGACGCCGCAGTCAGAATAAGAGCTTAACAAGAACTTTTTAAGCAATTGTCATGTTTTCTCTCCACTACCCTTGGTTGACTAGTAGAAAGTGCCTAAGGCACTAAATTTGACTGTGTACATTTATGTTGCCAGAAGTTAAATAAAAATTGGAGGAGCTCGTGGCTAGATAATAACAGCCGCACGGATCGATCTTCAAGGTTAAGCAACGCTTGACAAGGTTGGTCTGTGGATGGGTAACCATCTTGACATACCGAGTTTCCTCCGTGCCTCGGAAAGCACGTTAAGCCGTAGGTCAAAACTCAGAAGCCATTAGATCTGACTCCAGTCTTGCCATGAAGTACCGTGTTACCCCTGTTAATGGGTTGTGGAGGTCTGGTAGACAGCCGGTCCTCGTAAAATATATGTATTCAGCTAAATCCGGCTTGACTGGAAGCCGATCCCAATATAGTTGGGAAAAAGGCTAGGTAGATGATGAAGTTAAAAAAAAATGTTTAAAAAAAATCTATAAAACGCACTGTGAAAGTAATTAAACTTACTACGATCAGAAAACAAGAAGAAACGGTGACAGTACTCGCAAGTGTCCGCCCACAGCTTGACCTGCGTCACCGGGCGGCCACCAGAGCGGCCACACTCATACACTCACTACACTCATACACTCACTACACTCACGATAATACATTAATACACAAACACACGCTCTATTATAGCGGGTAACTCGATACGTTACGTTAATGTCTTCCAAAACGAATAAAATAAAACGCTACGCTCTTCACATGATACTTTGACAATGATTTGAAATGTGGCTAGGTAAACCGTGGAGTTGCTTGTTATTTGAACTGTTGTGGATAACAAATGTGGTTTTTTATACTTTGATAATCACGTTTTTTTTATCATTTTGTATGTACAGTTTTTTTCCAATGAAAACAGTTAATTCCCGAATGGAATCTTGAAGATTTTTCGAATCGCAATTATTTGACGTTAACTACCAATTTTCGGGTTTTCAGACTTTTTCCTATGTTATTAACACGAGACCTTGCTTTATGCAAAATTTCAGGATTCTGGATCTACAGGAAGTACCCGATGAATTTTGATTCCCTATCGAAATGTATGTTTTTTGCGATTATTTTTTTTGTCAACTTACATGTTTCATTTTTGCACAACTGTATAGGACCTCAGACCTGAGTATATGGTTTTACTTTCAACTCGATACCTCCACGTTTTCTCAAGATAAAAAGTATCTACAGATACACAGACGGAAAACAAAGTGATCCTATAACGGTTCCGCTTTTTCCTTTCAGGGTATGGAACCCTTAAAAGTGCATGTGTTATACATCGCCCACGCAAACCCGAATATCAAATATAAAGAAATTCCGCAATTAAAAATACAAACCAAAAAATAAGCAACAATCCTGTTTGTTCAAGAAATCAAAATCCCTAATTTTCGCAACCTTAATTATGCAAAACTAATACAGTCATTATGGGACCCTGGTACACGAGCCCAGACGTCTCCGCTTATGGTCGAACAGTTCCATAAAATAGATATATTAATATTAAGGTTTTGGTGTGGTTTTGGCTAAAAAAGGCTGTATTTAAATGGCTGTATGGCAGGCGGCGCCGCGCGCATTACGTCGGGTCTGTTGCGCGCGTGCGCTCCGCTGCGCTGCACTAATCCGCCGCGCAGACGCCGAGCGTTTGTAGTTAGAGGCACAAAAGATGAACAGTCAGCGAGATTGAGATTTACTATTGTAGCAACTATCTTTTGGTTAGAATTGTTATTATTTTTTTACATTATGCAATTTCGCAGTCTTGCTTTTATTTTAAAACTCGCTTTTGTAAGCGGCTTCGCCCGCATGAAAATAGAAATGACATATTAATAACCTATGCTACGCAGTGATAAAGTAGCATTCTACCGGTGAAATATTTTTGAAAATCGGTTAACTAGTTTTTGAGTTTATTCATTACAAACAAATAAAAACAAATCTTTTCTCTTTACATATAATGTTAGTATAGATTATAGAAGTAGATAGATTACTCTTTACTCGGCTAAATGAAATAGCAGACGATGATAATTATAACTTTTGTTCTTGCGAGAGTCACCAAATAAAATTACAAAGTTAGAACAGAAGTTGCTTTATATCCTAGATACATAACCATAACGTCTTAAAGGAAAAGAAAAGAGGAGGTAGTCATTCTCAGGTCGATGAATGTATTCCGCGTTAGTTTATGACTTGATAACAAAGCGTCTGATATCTTGATTACAGCCGCTTTGTGTGAGCCGAACCTTTGTCACCGTCACTTATCGACTCGGCTATCGAGAGCCACGTCTTGCGCGCCACTGAACAACACTATTCTACCAAAGTGCACATTTTATTACGAATGAGTGAATTTCATCATTTGAGACACTCATCTCGACTTATGTGTTCCTGGTATCGTGTTTCATATTTGACTATGCTTTCTATGATGCCGTGTGGTCTCTCGTTTGGATAGGCCACCCGGATACTTGACTTTGATAGTCACTACTTACGTATGGGTACTTGGCGTAATCTATCTGACTAATCTGTTAATAAAAAATAAAAACTTAAGCAATATTATCACGTCAAAATCCCTCAACGTTTTGCATTCATGATACTTGCGTCTGTATTTCCTAATAGCTACAGTCTAGGTGTCTGTAAGTCAAGACTGAATAGGTTACTTTTAGGCAAGCGTGTTCCATCGTCGACCACATCATCGCTAACAATTAGAAAAGATGGTGGTCAAACGAGAGCCATTATATACATAATAAAAAAAAACTCTTCGCTCTTATCTTTATGAGTCATATTCAATAATCATACATAATATTGAAAAGGCGAAAGTTTGTTTGTGTATATCTGTTACTTCACACTCGAACAACTGAACGGATTCAAATGATTTTTGGCACACGGATAAACTATATTCTGGGATATAGGATACTTTTAACCCGGGAGTATATCCCTTTGAGACAATTGTCACGCGGGCGAAGCCACTGGTAGCAGCTAGTTAACAAGAACAAGTCCTTCCGATTACCTACTTGATTAAGACTTAACACGATTCTACTATAATTACACCATTTATAATAACAATCTACTTGAATCATAAAACTAATATGCGATATCAATCAACACTATACACTTTAACCTCGGTAGCGCGCAACATAACTCGGCTTGTATCACTATTATCAACTATGCAACAATCGGCAAGCAACGCGTTGCAGCAACTGATCACGCGGCCGATTGTAATCGAACACCAATCGTGACTGACTCCTAGTTTACGAACGCTCCTTTATGCGCGTGAGCAACCCCTCGAACATTATCACGGAGAACAGATTAGTAAGGCTTTTTATCTAATAGTAGAATCTTTGTACCAGTTCTTGCCTAAATGTAAATTATCTAGGACAGATTTTGTTAGGTTACCTACCAGTACACTTTAGCCACCAATTGGACTCTGTTTCAACTCTATCGAAGAAGAAGCAACGACAAGACGACACGACGTTACCGCTTCGTTGACCGTGTTTCATAATTTTGTATGCAATCTTCAGGAAGGTGTATAGTGAGCGTATAGCGTTGAATATGCGTTTTTATAGCTACACGTCCATGGATAGTGGGCCTTAGTCCAATAGGAAGCTACTCGTTCTGGAAAATAGACCGTAGTCCAAAATATTTGTTTCCACAGACCGCAAAGTGTGTTTCTTACGTCAACCGAGGATCCCTTGGGTTCACTTGCATAGTGTCTACAGGGATAGTCGTCGATTGGTACCATCGGTCTCTCGTAGGTCTTCCGTATGTATTTAATACCTCCAGTCTCCCAAAAATACTGTATAGAATAAAAAATATAAGGCATCAATCAAAACGTCACATATCTCAAAAATTTCCAAATATACGCAGAAAATCTAAAATAATCCCTTAAGCAGAAAAGAAGTGCTATCCGAATTTGTGGCGTTGCGCGTGCTGGCTGCAGCGCCGCCTTTTTGCAGCGCCCGCGCAAAAAGTGGCCATTACTCGACACTACAATCACACGCCCTTTTAGGGCTTGCACAAAGCGACGCCGCGCTTGCCTTCCGAGTACGCCAAATCCGAGGTAAGGGTGGAGTCGGACTGACAGCGGAAAATGATAAACAAAATGATTATAACTATTATTATTATTGTTATTATTATTATTATTGCTGTTGACATCGACGTGGATGAATTTTTTGATGCCCAGTAAATGCCTTTTTTTTTTGTATATATATTTACGTTTGTACATACTTTTATCTTCAGTTTGTATATATATCTATTAAGTTATTAATATGTAAATATCTGTATCCTGAATAAATAATCTGTTCTTAAAAAAAAAAAAAAATGATTATAACTATTTATAAAATAGGGTAGTTTTATAATTAAGTATATTACTGTTTACCATCAGGTGGGATTGCAGTCAAGCACTGGTTTATGTAATATAAAAAAAATAAACAATATGTATAGGTCGTAATTCGTATATTGTATTCAGGTAATGAATCTACGTAATTTTATGGAATGTATATTATTAACTTTATCCGATTAGTCGTTATTAATCCCGATCATTCAATTACTACGTAACAACCTTAAGATGACATTCCTCGCCTTAAAGGTTTGCTTAAACCATACAGAGGGATAATTCATACGGAGCACTTTTATCATCTTCTTTCATTTGCATTTCTGTAACAACAGTTCACCATATCTTTTATCCGGCCACCGTTTCTTTGGTCTTCATTTATATTCGTATTGAGGCGGCACGGTTGGCGCTGTGGTTAGCGATTCCCCAACCCGGGACGGGTTTCGAGTCTGGTGTCATGTGAATGTAAGTTTTAAATATTTTTGCTAACGCACTCACGATACAGGAGTTATTCCTAGTGCGGAACACATTTTATGTTTAAAAAAAAAGAGAAAACTCATTGTTTAATTAAGCCCATCTTTGTACATGAATTGTTAAATCCACAGAACAGTTGAAAGAAGTTAGAATGGCCTTGTAGGCGGGGCAGGCGTGCCTCAATGTACGACAAATTGTCATAGTTCAATTTTGGTTCAACCGAAATTTGATTGACACCGGTCGTCAATCGCGATCTTACTGTTATTGTGTATGAAGCTCCGTGAAAAATATCAGTTATGCCGACTTGCGCAATCGCAACGTGTCGTAAAAAATACCAAGTGTGTAGTGTAGCCCAAGAAGGGATTTCTTTTCACCGATTAGTCTAAAAACCTTTAAATACAATTGATATTTATAATTATAATGATAATATTATGGAATTTGTACATTATAACGATAAAATCGCAATGACATGCAAAATTATACATTGTGTGCAATTCATTGGTACAATCTTGTACTGAGTAAACAAGCGCGCAATGTAATGTGTTCATTGCGATATCACGTGTGGAGAACTATGTCTTAAATTTGACAACTTCACACCATGGACATAGTGTTGTACCAAGTTGTAACTGTAACCATTATCGATCTATTAAAATAACTTGGTTTCTTGTAGCAGTTATTATTTTTTAAATATTTTATTATTAGTGCTATAATGTAGTGTAGTTAAAACGGTTTTGTTTCACCTATTCGTCCTCAAACAGAGTTTTAACACTAATCAATAGGTTAAGTATTTTTCATTCAATAGTATAAATTAGTGTCATATTTGCAATTTTTCACGCAATTTCGTCCAGTTTAATACAAATAAAATTTGTTTTACTTTGTGGTCTATGGCCACCATTTAAGAATGCCCGTGATTTTTGGCGTGATATATTTGAGCGAAGTTTGGCGGCTGTATTTATTAAATTGAATTATATACAACAAAAACTAGTGCGCCTCACCATCAACGATTGCATCACTGCTTACCATCAGGTGGGATTGCAGTCAAGCACTAGTTTATGGTATGTAAAAAAAAATACATAGAAAATGAATTTTATTCTATTGTCACTCTGAAAGACGTTAGGTATCATAAAAACTTTTTACGCAAGTATAAACATAAGACTAGGTAATATAATCAAAAGACTATATCTTAATTTTGATGTACGCATAAGAAAACAAATTTAATTTTTTACCGCTATGTTACAATTTACTTTATACTAGTTTTACTGTTGTGTAATGTAATAGTTAGATAAATTGTTTTTTCTCACAAATGTGTTGAAAAACGTCGTATGATACATGTGAGTAATTGGTGATGGCCGTTCTTGGCTCTCTTGTGGTATTCAACAGTATTGTATTCAACATACTTGTATTTTTAGCAAAAAATATGTTTATCTGTTAATATACTACCTATAGGCTACAACTTGTTTGACATAAAAAAGGAATGGTAATTGAGAATTTGTTATGCTCATTCAAATGTCTCGGAGAGTGACTGGATCATTCCATTGCTTTAAAAAGGTTGAACAGAGTGTGCCTGAGCATGCGTCTTTTACTTTTTTTAAATTATTTATTTACATAATAATAACCACAAAAGAGAGCATCACTTCTCTGACTAAACAATTTTTTGATAAATAATTCAAAAGTAGGCGTAAGAGGTTTTTCGGAACCAAATGTTTTAATTTTATAGTTTTGTTTTTTTTTTATTTTTTATTCTTAATATAACATTTATATTACTTTTTTATATAACCACGTGTACCAATAAATCCATCGTATTGGTACACCGCCTTAAATTATAACGATAACTAGTCGACAATATTATCCCTTATTTTTAAATTTCATCGATAGGAATTATCGACCTTTTAGTCGCCCTAAATTGCTTTTTTGCATGTGTGATACGACCAATAGCAAACTTGCGATCTAAGTGTGCGTTGTCTACTAGTGTGCGTAATGCGCGTCCGTATAGGTTTCTTGCCTGTAGTGGAGTTAAAGAGTGGGAGACAAACGGCGACACGCGTTCCGATACAAATCAGGAACTTTTTCCTTTCTAACTTCCTTTATATGTTCTGTGGTTAAATCACTGTTAAGGTTTTGTTCACTATTTAATTTTTTCCATTCACATGTTAAGTTTTTCGTACAATAAAGAATTAAGAACACTGCAGCAGCACTGCCCGCTCACACTAGCACTCCACCTCACTACGGTCCAGTTACCTCAAGACGTAAAATTTAAAAGGCTTTCAGAAACAAAGCGCGCTCTCGACGGCCCTTTGAATCCAAATCCCGTCTTAACTCTCTATTCAGTATTGTTAGCTCTTCGCCTGTGCCGTTTTTGGTATAGTTTTTGTATAGATAAACGTCGGTAACGTAATACGGCATTGTTGCGTTATCCAGATGGGATCGAGTGTCGGATCATCTGGCTCTTGTTTGTTATGTGTTTTTTTATTTATTTTGTCTAGTTTTGATGATTACACCTGGATAGAATACTGTTTGGTTGGTTTGTGTTCGCGGTATTCGTATATTCGTCTTCAAGTTTTTCCGTCTTATTGCCGTATCTTGAACCAAAAGCTATAATTAATTTAATTCCTCATTTAATGACAGAGTATACAGTATACACCTTATCCTTAACTAGCTTATCTCACAGTAATTAGAATCAGGGCCTGTTTCACCACCTATGATTAAGTTTCCAATATCTTACTTGGCAGATAATTTGATATAAATTCTGTTCCATTTTTAGGGTTCCGTACCTCAAAAGGAAAAAACGGAACCCTTATAGGATCACTTTGTTGTCCGTCTGTCCGTCCGTCTGTCAAGACCCTTTTTCTCAGGAACGCGTGAAGGTATCAACTTGAAATTAAAACCATGTATTGGAATCCGCGGTCCCTTGAAGTTATGCAAAAATCAAACTTGTAAGTTGACGGGAAAAAAAGATACGCCCGTTTATGTTGCAAAAAACGTACATTTCGACACTGTCAAAGGAATCAAAACTCATAGGGTGCTTCCCGTTGACCTAGAATCTTGAAATTTGGCACGAAGCAAGGTATTATAGCACTAATATCGGGAAAAGTCTGAAAACTGAAAATTTTTAGTTACGTCACAAGAAAAAAAAATTGAAAAGTCTTCAAGACTCGATTCGAGAATTAAACTGTTTTTATAGGTAGGTTGGTACGAAACCCTCAGTGCGCGAGTCCGACTCGCACTTGCCCGGTTTTTTTTAATTTATTCAGGAAGTAGTGGCTACTCAGACATTGTGAAACAGGCCCTCAGACTAATAAAATTTATTGCGGAAACCGTAGTAAGTGCTCGCAGATACTTAAATATTCATACTCTGCAGCTCTATTAAACATTGAAGCAGTCTATAACCCTCTCGTGGCGTGGAGTACGTTGGGTCCCCGTGTGCACCGCTAAGCGCCGTTGTGCTTTTGTCCTCGCTTGTCATAATCCCCTGGTCCGTCCCCTGACGGTGTGTTGACAAGCATTGTGCGTGCGCCCGCGCCGCGATCCTATCGCCCCGCATAATGATCTACAATCCCTTTATAAATCCCACTTTAAGTGATCGTAATAAATGTTATGGGCGGACTTTTTGTGGAAAAAGAGTTGCATGAAAAAACCTGATTGTTTTTTGGAATACCAAAGGTAAAATTCGCTTCATACCGCGAGTTCTACAGGTATATCAGTAACAAAAATATTATAATAACAATAACAAATGTTACCTTATTTGCCAAAACACGATTATGTCATGAGCCAGCCCACAATCAGCAGCGTCTAAATCAATTATCTTGACATTTCATTCACTTAAACCAACAACAAAACGTCAAAAAGAATGATGATGCATATTCGGTTATACGGCGATAATTACGAGTTTTTGTCCGATCGATACCACTAATTTAATAACCTATTCCTTACAACGGAGTCGACGACACCCGAGAGCACGGGCATAAAAATGTCGGGTCGTGTCCAATCAATCTTGGTCCTATACCTGGGCCCAGAGATCGGATCCGAGAGATAACCCTTCTTCAATGCGTAATACCATTAAAACAACGGTGACAATCCAACCAAAAAATAATTTTCAACAGCTCTTTATGTCGATAAATGTGGTATCGGCCATGACAGCACTCCCGTCTCTAATCCGTCCGCGCACGGTCAGTATTCCATCGACAAAAAAGATTTTATGTTCGATGATTAAAAATGTGAGATGATGATCATTGCGAGGGATCCCACTGCGAAGGTTTGTTTAACCTCTTTGTTTTTCTGAATTCCTGGTCGAGGGTCCGTTTTAATTAATGCCCGTCACGTATTTTTTTCGATGTTGGTTTTTCAACTGATTTTTTTCCGTGTTGTTTTTATTTTATCTCCGGTTTTTGAAATATGTCCGTGGGTCCGTGGTGTGTGATGCGATATCTCTGATGTCGCCCTATTGTTTTCATTTGATATATTTATGCGTTGTGTTCCCGGGAGTGGTGTTTCCAATGTATTTTTTTGATCGTGGAAGCGGTGAGTGGCCGGTGACGCGGTATCATGGATCATCGATTGTTCGGAATCACCGACTGTTGACATTATTTATGTGGGTGACTCGGCCACGTCTAGGAGACTGACAGCTACCTCTCTTGCTCGTGTAGTTTGTATGGAGATTAACTCAGTCGGGCTACTTTGAGATAACCAAATAATTTTATTTGTCTTTTCTGCGGCGATTGTTAGATGAAGATAATGAACTATAAGCTTCCAAGATTTATGTTATCTAGCGGTATTGAGAAAGATCTCTAATACTTACGAACCGAAGAGAACTCGTCTCTCATCTCATAACAGTGTTTGTTATTGAACATTGATGCTTGTTTGTTATAATTCAAGTTTAATAAAGCGGTCATAAATATCCAACATTAGATTATTACTGATACCTCTACACAACCCAACCAGTCGTTAAAGTTTAACTTAATTGACATCAATTAAAGATTCAATGTTAGGAAGATAAGACAGATATACTTACATATTCGAATGCAGCCTCCTCCGGATCATAAAACGGTGTGTTTATAGTAGTAGCTCGTGTAGATCTAGCTACAATTAAAGTAATCGTGTTATTTATTAGACGTGTTTGAATTAGCTTGTTAGGTACCAGGGTAACAGAGGCAGGAGATAGTGGAATTGTTTACATAGTTACGCGATGTTTATCGACTTCGTGAACTGACATTGTTCACGTCAAACTTGATAGTAAAGTAGGTATTTCATTGACATCCTATGGGTTCTATTTCCCTGGTTTCTATATCATGAATACTTGACAGTTATTTACAGAATGGAGCATGCTTGGCAGATACAACTCCTTACTTAAACGCAGGAAGACCTTTTCCCGTGCTTGTTGGAGCGAGAGGGTGTGTCAAGCTTTTATTGTCGAAAACCCCACTTGTGTTATGTTAATTTTCTGGCATTCATGAGTCATGCTCTATCGCATAATCATCATCATTATCAATTCAGTTGAAAGACGCCCACTGTTGGACATAGGCCTCTCCCATGATTTTTTACAATTCAGAAACGTCTCACGCTATAGGAAATAAGTCAGTAGATTAGACCAACATATAGGCTACGATAAAACAAAAAAAATCTATAACGAAATAGCAAAACAATCCTATCTCGACACAGATCAAGAACGCTACTAAAATAAATTTCGAGAAAAAAAAATCGCCATTCCCATACATACATGAATTCCTGGTATTTTTTCCCAGCGGTGTGTAACCTATCTGTTTGTATCTTTTGCAGGTAAGTGTTGATGTAACCGGAGAGTTTGTCGGACGTACAGACATACACAACGACGTAGTAAGATGCTACAAGATAGTGTATGGTATGTATGTATGGAAGAAAGATGGGCCGATAACGCTGACGGGAGGTAAGTGATATTATTTTTATGACTCGAGATTTGGTGGACTGTATGAAAACTGAATTGTTTGTTGTAGATTGAGAGATACTGATTTGTATAGGGTCTGACTTTGTTATAGATCTGAGTGAGGAATAGCAGTTCACATGACCGTAAAATAAGAATATTTTTGATCATCATCAAAATGGTCATCATAATCATCCGGCTCAAAGGACCATGAAAAATCCTTGGTCTGAACTGCTATTTAAATTTCCGTAGGATTTTCGCCAATTCGAAATATGTATTTTAAAGTAGATATCCCAAATTGAGACATTGGCTAAAATAATAATTAAACGGAAAGTTCATTGCGTTTATACCTACTACATATTACGTTTGTTTTATTAATACGTTTATTGAATAGTTCTTTGTTAATTAATTTATCCGATCCCAGAAAATCATACGTCACTACAACCACATACTAGAATAACATATTTGCAAGCACGTCGCAGTAGGGTTGCCTCTTAACATATTGTAATGTACGAGTACACATGTATCTATTTGTCCGTGCGCTCGGGTTACGAGTCCCGCGGGACCCGGGATTGCCCGGGATGCCCAGGACGCTGCCCCTCGGGATAAGTAATGTACCGACGGGCATTGAAGTACCCGCTGTGGATTGCTTTATTAAATAAATTAAGGCATTTCTACTGGATAGCAAAATAGACTTTATTGATACGGTCTCGAAATTTCAATTTCCATTTTAGTTTATTTTACTTAATCTACCAAGTTGCCTGACCAACTTATTCGAAGCTTGAAATATAGGTAGATCATAGTTTCCTCCTGAAAATATCTATTTGGATTAGGATTACTGAAGTCTAAAGAAGAATACTGAGATCTGCAATGAAAAATTTTGAAATATGTGCTCTACATGTCTTATACTCTCCTGGTACTTTCTCCCCTGTGCATAATAATTAGCATGTTGCTGATCAAAAGTGCGCATATCCCGACATGTGCGCTCCTGTCCGCGCAAATCCCAATCTCAGCCGACAGGCACCGCTGATCTGGAAAATTGAAACAAGGGAACAATACCAAAAACCAAATTAATTGCACATTTGATAACAACTATATTTCTTTCTACATAAGGTTTAAAATTGTGTGGCTTGATGTTCATAGGGCTGACACGTCCCAAGCGATTTTAAGGATTTAGGAGAATTATTAGGAAATTATTCGACCGGTGTTTTGTATTTATGTTTGTTATTTGATGGGGTAAGATATTATACCATATTTTTAGACAATCACTCTTAAAATAGTATGATGTCAATAAAAAATTAAATATTGTAGGGTAATTTGAAAATTACCATACACGGTCCAGTTGGGTAGATCTAACTTCGAGAAAGAGATCAATCGTCGAATCCGACTCGGCTGGGCAGCGTTCAGGAAGCTGCACGGTATCTTCTCGTCCAACCTACCGCAGTGTCTCAAGACAAAAGTCTATGACCAGTGTGTGTTGCCAGTGATGACATATGGCTCGGAAACGTGGTCGCTCACAATGGGCCTCATCAGAAGGCTTAAAGTCACCCAAAGAGCAATGGAAAGGGCTATGCTTGGAGTTTCCTTGCGCGATCACATCAGGAATGAAGAGATCCGCAAGAGAACTAAGGTTACCGACATAGCCCGAAGAATCGCCAAACTTAAGTGGCAGTGGGCAGGGCATATTGCTCGTAGAACAGATGGTCGATGGGGACGGAAGGTTCTAGAGTGGCGGCCACGTACCGGAAGACTCAGCGTCGGAAGGCCTCCCACAAGGTGGACCGACGACCTGGCGAGGGTCGCGGGAATCCGATGGATGCGAGACGCGCAGGACCGGTCGCTGTGGCGACGCTTGGGGGAGGCCTATGTCCAGCAGTGGACGTCTTTCGGCTGAGATGATGATGATGATGATGATGAATTTGAAAATGCTACAATATTTGATGATATACAATGGAAAATATGACAAAATTTATTACGTAAGAAGTACTTTGAAAAATCAAAAGCTCATTTCTTAAAAACATTGCCAATTTTTCAAGAAATATTATTCATTTATAAATTTTTCCCCAATTTACGTTTTGATAATAAATCACTACGATTTTTTCCCCTTCCGGACCCTTAAGGGTAGAGAAAATCGCGACACGATCGTCATTCGAGAAATAATGATGTCATCAAACACTAATCCGAAAGCTTTCATGTGGATTACATAGAAACCAACCACCACACATTTGCGCTTGAAAAACTAATTTTCAAGCGATTTTCAACTTTATTCTTTGCTAAAACTGCGATTTTTTCTGATCTCCTGGTGTACTTTCTCTAGTATGCTTAGACTCCCGCTCTATAAAACTGCAATTGTCTTTATGAATTTACAGCATTTTCAACCTTACACCCTAAACATTTGGTTTAAAATTTGAATACCAACCCTACATGTCAATTTCAAACAAAAACATTGCAAATTCCACTCTAATTTTCTAAGAATAAAGTGCAATTTCGTGTGCAGCATACAATAAGGATAGTAACACACTTGCTGTCTGTTCACTGGTGCGTCATTTCGATACATTAAGCAAGTGATTTATCCGCGGGAAACGCTGCAGTCACAACATGCGCGCTCGTGTACTCCCCGCCTTCGTAGGGCTATCATCAACATGCGCATTTTTATGCACTTTTTCACTTGCGTATGACTTTCATGAGCAATTGTAAAGATATACGGTACAAATGCTAGTCGTTACAATTTTTCACACCTTTACAATGATTGTGCTGGTGATAATACATAGTTTGTTGTAGTTATTGCTTAAAAGAAAACAGTAGTTTGCGCTTACGAGTTTCCTTGGTGTTTGTAAAGTTTTTTCAAAGGACCAGAATAGGTTTAAACAAAGTTGAAATTTCAAATAAATGTCCAGAAAAGCCATCGCGAAACGTTTGCAGTTTACAGCATTGCCTGACTAAATTTTACATATTTTTTTTTATAATTATCCGCCTCCTTTTTTGAGCAGACGTGTAAAAAGGAGGAAGTTATTTGTTCAACTGTGTATATTTTTTTTAACTATGTGCCCGCAATAAAAGATTTCCCAAAACGTTTTCTGTAAGTAGATACTCGTACATAATTTTCTGACTTTTCCTTTGTAGAAAGTATCCTACTAGGTATGTATTACAATCTACACTAGTCGAACTGTCTTCCGGACAGCCCTAGCTTTCTCATTTGGGGAAGACGCATGGGAGATCAGAAGTGCGTCCCCCGGGATGCTGATCTCATCTCGAGGGCTCTCCACATTACCGTGAGCGGATGTAGGTTTTTGCTCGGGCTTCCTAACGAAAAAATATTATCTACGGCACAGGTGGGTAACGGGGCTGTGCGTATATCAAGTGGCTAGGAAGGAAAGAATTGCTACCGTGGTTATTTTTTGTTTAAACTAGTGCTCGACTGCGATCCCACCTGATGGTAAGCAGCGATGCAATCGTTGATGGTGAGGTGCACTAGTTTATTAAGAGCCTATTCACTCTAGCCTTGCAGACACCTAAATTATAAACGGACGCGAAAACTGCAGCAGGCAAATTGTCCCAGTCTTTCGATGTACGCGGTATAAACGGTTATCCTAATAACAAAGAAATTAAAAAAAAAAATTAAGATAAAGCGTTTTGGGAACACGTTTATTGTGCGGACAGCTGAGTGGAATTCTCTGCAGGAGTATGTGTTTCCTGGGTCAATAATTAGATAGGTTACTTCTAGGCAAGCGTGTTCCAACGTCAGCCACATCATCGCTTACCATCAGGTGAGATAGTGGTCAAACGCGAGCCTACACATAATTAAAAAGATAACAAATAGCATACAGAAATGTTTTCTATCACCCATTCTGTGATTACTAGACGAAAACCCAAATAATTCCTGTCACTACCCGCCAATCTATCATAATTTAAAAACTCGGGGGTCGTTTTGCAAGTAAATGTGTTTTACTCCGAGGGGGGAAGGGTTAATTCTCGGGAGTAATTTTATTGCGACGCACCAAAGGGTTAAGTGAGGTGAACACTGAATCATGTTTTATGCTTTTTAATTTGTTTTCTGGCAATAATTTGAGGGTTGCTGAGTGCTCTGGGTCCAAGAACAACCCCCTTTTGCTTTGTTCTTTGATGAAGTTACGGACGGGTTACTAGGAGTTCATAATCAGATAGAAAGTTGGGATAGGATATATGGATTAGAAATCAATTAAATTGCAGGATTGCAATTAGAACGACTGGACTATTGTTCAGTGTTTTTTTTCTATTGAGTTACAAGATTACTCGAAGTTTTATAGCATTGGGCTATTGTCGTAAAATAAAACCAATAAAGTGTCAGTTATAAATGGCGTAATGTCGTAAATTAATGAACAAAATAATGGAGCAGGTTTTACTTCATTAAAAAATGACTAGCTTATATCAACAAACTGTATCTTAGCCGGAGGGCTTTCTTTAAAAATATCGTCCCTCTAATGAGTCGTTGGCTATTAAGCAATTACCTCCCAAGAGTAGCACCTGGCCCCGGTACACTGCCTCTATTCTATTAATACGTAAACGCTTAAAGATGCGCTCTTAATGTGCTCCTTCCATTAGGCGACGTTGTAAATTATATCCACTTTAGATCTATGAGTTCTTGGTACTTTCGCCACTGCTGTAAATGAGACATTCATGGGATCCGCGTCAAACACCGGCTAATAGTGTACTCGGAGAGTGAGTTATGTCTTCCGATTGATACACAGGCGCAGTAGCTCTATCTTGTATAGAAATACTCGTGAAAATGCTACCAGAGAAAAAGTTCCCTTTAAAATTAGCCGACGAGCTGTCAATGTATTAAAAATAGTTGATTCTAAAATATTCAAATTCAATCTAAACAGTCGTATTTCTCGCGGCTAACCGCTGCCGCTGTGACGACTAAAAAAACCTTAAAATGCTCTCAGATATTAAATTCAATACAGTGCTACTATTTTCGTGCAACCATGAATTGAATTTTTTATGGGACGCGCGTGGGTCTGTGTCATTTGTTTTCATTACGCTTCACCCCTCAAGAAAAAAGTTTGTATGCCTGCGCTGACGAGGATCGCAATCATTTCAATAATTTTCGCCGTCTGAAAGTAAGCTGGATCTTGATTTAAATGTCATTATTATGCGGACGGAACCAGCGACATTAATAGCGCTAACCATTTGAGATATTAGCTAATAATCTTTATCTTTATTTTCCGAATGGAATTTGGAATGCTTGGGATATTATCCGTCTCATATTTTATGCATGCCTGGTAGTTTAATTTCTATTCTATTTTATTTGCGATGCTGATAATATTTCTTATTCACAGAAGATTTTCAAAAAGTAATGCTTTTTATATATTTATCAAGATTCTGTCCATTGATCGAACAAGAGCTTTTAATACAAAAATGTACTTTACGTTATGCGAGTGCCTCTTTCTTCTAACCCTCGGCACATTTATGTTTTGGCCCTCTAAATAAAATACTAACTACAATAACTGCTTCCTTATATTCCACTTGTATTGACTTGAGCATGTGCCAATATATGTTAACACTAAGAAAAATCATTCGGAATTTTTCAAACAAAAATGTATGTAAGCACGTGAAAGAATCTCAAGTTTATGGATAAGCAGCACAATAAATAGTTACTGCTGGGTCATTATCACCACTAATGACTACAGTCACCAGACTCATAACATGCGTATATTTTACTCTTTCTCTCAGAAATAATAGAAAAAACTAAATGATAAAACTGTTTCTGGAGCTTATTATGATTTCACAATTCCACTTTTGTCAAAATACTTATAAAACAATATGAATATCATGAATTCTTCAGGGTATTTCATTATGTTATTAGGGTACTTAGAAATCTGGATTTATAGATCCAATCATAATCGGCCATAAGTCTTACAATATACGAGGATATACCAGCATTGTTCTCATTTTCCAGTTGTCTAAACACATTCTGTATAAACGAAAACGAAACAAATAAAACAAGTGGTACGGTGACCGCAGAACTCAGTTCGCAGAAACAAAACGTCGCATTAGGGGCTTTTATCAACATTTTATTGGGGCGATAATTAAAAAAACTTCACGGGACAATCTGGTATAAACAAAATGTCAAGATTTACGACGTAAGATTAGATAGGAAACGAATAAAAATATAATATTTGTGTTTAGAGAGAAACGGTGGAATGGAACCCCGTGGCATGGCGCCTACCCCATGCCGGGCGGGCCTTCCCGCACTCTCCCATAAAAACGTACGTCCGTACACCGGCCTCACTTACTGTTCGTGGTAATGTTCGCTGTTAGATCATGTTTCTATGATATTACTCACTCCCACAGTTCCGAACACAGTTACATGTATAACTGAGCGCTTTACGTGATGATCTCTATAGTAATTGATACAATCCCACCGGCGACGCCGTGTTTTTAAAATGGAGATAGAATTACATCACAGTAGAGTATTTCATTATATTACCTTTTGTAGTTTACCTTGACCTTAAGAAGCAGTCGTGTAGTGTTCCTATCAAACACATTTATCACATAGTTGACCTACGAGTATTTTATTATTGATTAAAATATTGGACAGGTGAACATCCGCGAAAAATATAAACATAAGTAATAAGTAAACATTTAGTGGACGAAGAAGATCTGGAATTTTGTAATAATACGTTTATTATGAACTAGCTTTAGCCCGCAGCTTCGCCCGCGTACATAAATTATAGCCTATGTCACTCTAACTCTACTATGGAATACAGTAACTTTCTATTGGTGAAAAAATTTTAGCAATCGGACCAGTACTTCCACAGATTAATCACCTCATACAAACAAACTATAGATAGTATAGATTAAATATGAACATAGTAACGAAAATAAAGCGACAATGCCTAACACTGAAACCCCTACTAAATACATCTAACTACCAGGATAACATAAACCAATTAGGGATGAAACGCCTCAGCGTCCGCGAACACACGAGCAAGTCAATACTAATTGCATTATATACTCATCTGTACGGGCATCTGGTCAGTATTGGCATGTTTACCGAGTGAGGCCGCCATGACTCAGACTTCTAACGTCGCATTGATTAATAAAGTGCCATTTGAAAAACAAGGTAAATGATTATAGAGTTAAATATTGCTCCTATCATCGTATCTTCTTTGTTAGATGTCGTCATAATTAATGGTCTCTTTGTCTTCCTGGATTCCTGGTTGATGAATTGTCCGACCATATCTACTGTTGATTAGACTGACAAAGATAATTTTGAAAACAAGCTTTTTTAGCTTTGCTGCTAATCTTAAAGGTGCCTAAAATTGATTCAAAGCTTATTGGTATTTGGTATATTCATTGTTTCAATTTTAAATGAAAAATGCTGCCTTAGTTGCAGTGCCATGACTAGATTCTCTACGGCTACGGGTTGCTTTCACATACCTACATAATTATTTTTTGAAATATTTTATTTATTATAAGTTTTTATTTATAGCCATTAACATTATTTACTCGTATGAAACTGATTAATTCATCAAAGATACTCGTAGTTAACGTTATTTTTTAGACATTTCCCTCGTTAATCACTCGTCTAATGAAGCAGACGGTCGTCAGTTGTTATCAGCCAACAGATCCAACACAAATGCAGTCTACTTCTCATTACGCCTACGCTCTGCTGGTAGCCTGGTAGCGTGGTAACGCTAACCGTACATGACAGATGGCACAACAATCTTAGGAACACGTTGCTAGCGTGCAGCGTGATGATAAAACTAAATCTCTAATGAATATGTATGCTTGAGTTTATTCACTAATAAACAGTATTATAATATAATGTCACTTTATTGTGTGTTTTCTAACCATAGTACTTTAGGACCATTTAGTATATTAGCTCGTAGAGAGTCTACATAATCTATAAAATATTTAAGTTGTCTTTATATGCCAAAACAATGATTGAAGTTTCTTTTTAACAAAAAACCTCTTTTTGTGTCAATTTTCGTCCAACTTTTCCATAGAGACCTTCAATATTTTTGAATTCAAAGTTTAAACATTTTAACTTTAAATTTTTTCGTAAAAATTGCCTAAAGATATTAAGTTTTATGTATTCATCACTCATTTGAAGTGCTAGACACAATGTACCCAATTATAATTTTACACAAATCAAATTAAATGTCGGACACCCCACTATTTATGTTAAAAAAACCTGACCAGGTAGGTATATTTTAACATTCAAAAATATCTGTCTATTCCGTACATGAGCATTTTATTTTCACACATAACGACGCAATATAAAGCTTAGTCTTCATAGACGATTATCACCGATATTATGTAATTTTGGATAAAGGATGTGTACCTCATCGAATCGTATTCTCGAAGTCCCAATGACCAATGTGATGATTTTCTAAAACCCTCAACATCTGAAGTAATGTTTGTGTGAAAAGTTTGAAGATAATCAGGTGTTACACGACTAGGAAATGAAGATACATTCAAGCGGCGGCAATGGCGGCCTTAAAATGTACGGCCCAGTCATTCTGCATTGTATCGCTGATAGGATTAATGCTAATTTATTTATATCTTCACTTTATATTAAATGATAAATAAATGTTTTATGCGCTTACGATAATCATAAATGTATAATGCGTGAGGATAATATTATGTTTCATGCGTCATTTTCCACATCATAAAACCAATACTATTGCTAATGAAAAGAAAATAAAATCATAAAACGACAGTCAAAATATAATAAAACCCTTAGGTACTTACTTTAGGCTCGTAAAAATATTCACTCAAATAACTTTAATGGATAATTAAATGATAAGGAGGCGATTTTTCGCTCTTCTGAACTAAGGTTAATGTTTCGGAGTAGCCATTTTGTTAATAATTCTTATCTGAACACTGTGATCGGTGATAAAATAGCCATGTTCTTTAAACGGCTGCTTTAATTCCAAGTAAGTAAATAAGCTTTTGGTAGACATTCGTTATTTTTTTCTATACTTATATGAATTAATTTCAAGAATTAGACGTCGCGTATGTCCAAAATATTAGGTATAGTATTTTGTTTAGGTGGCGTCTGGTCATAGTAGCTAAAGAGACCAATTTAATATGAATTCCAATAAATAAAACCTTTGATATGGATCAGATTACCAACGAGTTTCTTGATTCATTATTCACATTTCACATAATATATTTTTTTGGTATGGGAGTAGGTATGAGATTTAACAGAATTCATTGCAAAAATAGGTGAGTTTTTTTTTCACCAATTTACCAAAGCATTTTTGTAGCATATAGTCGAGAATTGTCTTATCATTTAGGTAGATTCATTCCGCTTTTTCAGATGCACTTATTCTTGATTCTAGACTTTCAAAAACCTGGGTCACACCACTTACTGTGATTCCAATGCTACAGTTTTCCAAACAGATCAAACTGTGACTGATAAGTTTACAATAATTCAAAAGACGTTCTCAAAAAAATATGAGCAAAGTGTTAAACGATGACTATATAAATTCTGTTCCAGTAGTCTGGCAACATTTAGCCTTATCTAATTTAATCTGAATCAACAAATCTGCTACACAAATGCTTCATTTAACTCTTTTACTTATTTATTAGAAACACTAAGAGATCTATTAGTAAAAAGCCCCGCAATACACAGTATTGCACTTATGCACATATTTGCACAGAGCTATGCATGCATATGCATGCGCTTGCACAGTCATGCGTGGATAATGCGTAATTAATCAGCACTAGTGCTTGTCTCGTTCAATAACTGCTCATGTATGAGTTTATGTGCAATAAATAATCGATCGATCGTAAATTTAAACTGCGGTGATTTGAAAAAAAAGTACCAGGTGGTCATAGTTATGCTCACCGTTATTCGTTTATAAGTGAAGTGTTTCCAGCTAAAATGAAATACACCTAAACTTGGATGCATTCCATGAATTTTAAAATGTATGTAAGGGGTTATTCAGTTATAATAGTGCCACGTACCATAACGGTGTTCCTTGTTAATTTTCCAACGTTTAAAGCAGGAAACTTGTATGTGCATTAAACATATTAATGTTAAACGTTTCGAACATAACTGAGTTGGCTTGTTACACGATTTTCAAAACTATGCGCGTGCTCGTAGACCCTAGCCGCCTCGGTTAATGTGTGCCGTTTATCAAGAATCTGGTCAGTTCACTTAGGAACTCTTCTCACATAGCCCTTTTGCTACCACCGCAGTAACCGACAAAGGGCTTTGCATCCAGAATACATGAATTATTCTGTCAGTGCATCGTCATAATAGAGGTCACACTCTTCAGGACGCCACCGTCGTACTCTTTTAGTAAATAATTACGCCGGAAGCCGCCCATAACGGGCCGCACTTAATATAAATCATCCACTTAACACTTTTTTTTAAACTGGAAAACGCAGCGACAATATCATCTAAATATACCAGGAACGCATAAAAAGTTTAGAGTTTATTTTGGTGTACGGCGATGAGAAAGTATGCGGGACGTCGTGAGCTACGATCGGTGTCCCAGCAGTGGACGGTGCCCGTCCATCATAGCGTCTCCCGTCCCTGTCGCACTTGGGCACATAGTAACGCTCTCTTTCTCGCCAGCCATGCGTGAATAGCTTGAAACAATCACGTTTATTTTTGAAATTCGAACCTTATTTGAATTGTGATGGAACTGGCTAGGGATATTTTTGTCTATTCTTTTGCGTATTTTTTAATCAAAATGGATCGAAAATAACTTCACAAAAATTATTTCCATTCCATTGCACTTTAGATACAGAAATAACCAATATCGCAAGACATTTTGGAAGTTAAAAAAACAACCGGATCACTATTGAAAAATTCTAAAAGTTGTCCCTTCGATAAAAGCTGCATCGTCCGGTGCGAGATAGCATTTATTTTTACCTTAATTTCTGCCTATTTTTTGTTTCGATATTGAAAAATGTCGTCGGATGCATCACCGACGTTTTTTTTTTGTTTTTTCGTCGCAAGACACAGAAAAGCTTTTTGCGTGACGTGCGTTATCGAGCGAGCAGACCGCGAGCGACTCACAAACTCGACTTTGTATTCAAATTGCCGAAATGTTTCGCTAGAATCATATAAATAACATTTTGCGTTTGTTTTGATTTCTTACATTCAGGATAAAAATCTAAAAGCTGTCTAGTTTGTTTGTGAAATAAGTTGGTAGGATCGTATAAATAATGCAGTGAGTAAACTTCTCTGAGCTATTAGTAGTATGTTGGTAATTTGTTTAGAATTCTGCCACCTACTGGCGTGAACAAATTGATAAAGACAGTCGTTTTCGCGAATATAGAAATACGTTAATAGTAAACAGTCCTACTAATCATTTCGCTAAACTGTTTTTAGTATGACATTTAGTCATTCGTTTCGTAAATAAATTTTAATAGGTATCACGAAAAATATTTGGGCATCTGCAGAATAAAAAAATATAAATTGCCATAGGTTCTTCAACTGCTACGCAGATAGTAAGGAATATATTTATAGATCTATTCCTTAACTTATTTTCTTATTTTTATGAATTTTGGGGCTTTTGGTCATAATAAGACCAGCCCCATCGCGACCCAATGTAAGTTAATTCGTGAATCCCCATCCGGTCCTATGAGACCGCGCTGTTATTGTTTTACTATTGTGTCTCGTTTTGTGGGTATGTGATAGGTTAAATTACAAACTTTAATCAGTAGTAGGCCTCTAAAATCTAACTATTTTATTTATAAAACATACTAGCTTGCCGGTGTGAATGATGAAAATTGTGTCAAGGGAATCTCCTGGATAATAAGTCATAAGCGAAAGAACGCATTTAAAGACTTTCGTAAGAGCTAAATTCGTCCAAATCCGTTCAGCCGTTTGAACTTGAAGGAGTAACAAACGTACACGTAAACATTCATATGAACTTTCGCCTTAATAATTTAGTGTGATAATAATCAGAAGCTTTTTTTCCAAGTAAAAATATTGTTTTGTTGCAAAAAGTTGCTTCGAAAAAAAGGCTTTTTATTTATTTAATCGCCAGAACAAAACTACGCACTGTACGTAAGTACACAAAGACTTTTTACATGCAACCGAAAGTAATTACACTATAAAGAAAGTATAGTGATAATTGAAGAGGACATTTATCGTTATATTTACATATAACATAACATCTGTTATTAATTCCATATCGCGAAATAAATAAAACATTACATTAGGGCATAAACGAAGTCGCGAACATCGAGGACTGTTATCTGCACGAATATATTTACACTGTATTAAAGGTACATAACTCTGATTAAATAGCACTTAACCTTTTCAGTAATACAGTAGAAGTCAGTCACATTAACTTGACGCTTGGCGTCGATGAAATTATGTCCAAAAACAATGTAACAACAACAGAGAACTAGCCAAATTATCGACGTGCGTATCGATAGTAAAGATGCTGACCATACCTGACACTTGTCGGGTGAGAAAACCCACTCCTATGTTACTTGCCTTGTTGTTTGCCTTGCTTTCCAGGATCCCCGCATTTTCCTTTCAGAAGCGAACGCATGGCCCCAGTAGGTCTTGCCGGGCTTTTAACCTATCAATACCCGCAATACGAGCCACAATAGTAAGACAATAACAGCGCGGTCCTATGAGATCGGTCGGCGATTCATGAATTAGTTCATGAATCCCCGACCGGTCCTATGAGACCGCGCTGTTATTGTCTTACTATTGTGTCTGGTTTCGCGGGTATTGATAGGTTAAAGAAAATGTTGTAGTGTACCGTTTATTAGAAGCTTTATTATTTTGTAGAAAAAGTAAGATAGGCAGTTGCTCCGACAATATTCTCTTCAACATTTCAGCCGAATAATGTTCATTGCTTGGCATAGATTCTACAAGAACGGTCCATGTAACATATTGGTATTTAATTCCATCCAGTAGGACTGGAAGCTGTGATCTCGATAAGGCTTCCAGGAATTTTTCCTAAGTACAGATATGGTTTTAGTCGGTAAAAGCCTTCCTGCTAAACCCTAGACCGGAAGAAATCATTGATTTACTACCTAAAAACAAACAGCTGTGAAGATGATGATGTTCGCTAAGCCCCGAAAAGTTATCCATTCTTATTAAATCACCCTGTAGACTTATAATCCCCTAGTACATAAACGTCAGTCCAATACGTCAGTCGAGTCAGTGATGTATGTTAATCAATAATAACATACATATTTGTATTGTGTGTGTCACGCTCGGCTAGACGCTCTTTATACTGACTAAACATTATTCTACTTATAATAGACCGTAATAACATCTTGAAAGAGAACCGTTTTTATACAAAATTCTATATTTTACGCTCCAATGAGTGGTTTTTGGGGTTCGATTGAAAGCGATTGGAGGTAATAAATCTTTATACGTATGTTATAGTAAGTACAGACAATAGATCTTACACTATTGCAAATTAAGAGGCAAATAAAATTTTACCAACGAATGTAATAAACTCCTAATTGTAAATAAAATTGAAACATTTGCTGTACTTATCAAAATAACATTTTTTTACTTAATGCATATGAAAGTTTATTCGCTATCTATAGCAAAACCGCTTTTTTATTTTTTTCTTAATGGTGTTGACTACTTATTTTTTCCAGAAATCTCTTAAATGGCTAGACTTTTACCAGTAGATAGCTGATAATGTAAGGGGTAATTTTGGCTACATATTAAAAAAAAATGGTATTTGCACAAAATTAAAAACCTTAACATTGTTACCAAATGGTTTTAATAGTCTGCACATGAAGTCGCGGGCACTATAATATTAATAGAACCTTACTTCAATTTAGCCATAGATAAAGAAGCGATTAAGGAAAAGTATCTCTAAGACAGTTTTCCTCATTTTTCTTAAGCTTCAGAACCCCCATAGGTCTTTTCACACAAATAACGTCATTACCATTTATTTAGAAACTTAAAATTAGCCTTTTTTTGAAACAAAGGTCTACATACTCCCGCGTTCTCCGCTCACGCTGATCGCTTATCGCTCCCCGCCGCCAGTGGGGCGCTCGCGTCGCAACGCATTACCCGCCCGGGCGAGCACAGTGTTCGGGCGACTTATTAAATATCAAGGCGATGTATGCAGCGTTCGGTTACTCCACTATTCGCCCAGGCGGCCCGGCGCGCGGCGGCCCAGGCGAGCTCTTTGAAGTCGATGCTGCTAGGTTTTTGTTGCTCAGCCGTCTGAACGTTGAGATAGGAAATAGGTATCCTAAGGTACCTATAGGTGTTTTATTCTCGATTGCAGAAATATTAACTGAATAAATATTGGAACGAGGTAAAATTGACTGATGTTTCTAGGAGATCTTCGCCCGCGTGAAAATAAAAATAGCTTAGATCAGTCAGTGTTAAAATATCATTCTACTGATGACAGAATGTTTAACCTATCACATACCCGCAAAACGAGACACAATAGTAAAACAATAACAGCGCGGTCTTATAGGACCGGTCGGGGATTCATGAATTAAAGAAGTTCTTGTAGCTTTTAGGGCGATGTATGCAGCATTCGGTTACTCCACTATTCGCCCAGGCGGCCCGGCGCGCGGCGGTCCAGGCGAGCTCTTTGAAGTCGATGCTGCTAGGTTTTTGTTGCTCAGCCGTCGGTCTGTGTGAGTATAGGAAATATCTTAAATTAATTGTCTGTCCTAGGCTGTCTTGGCTGCTCTTAACCATGAAAGTACACAGTTCTTATGGCATATGGAAAAAAATCAGGGTATAAAGCGAGTCCAGATTATATTACATTATAATACATAGCGCGAATATTGTAAACGCGATGTCTGTTATTCTTTCACGTAAAAACTACTGAAAGGATTTCGATAAAACTTGGTAAACCATATCCCCAAATAACACGTAGGAAACTTTTTATCCTGGAAGTATTCTTTGGGATAATTTTCTGCTATCACACGGACAAAGCTGCTGGCAGCAACTAGTATTTTATATTTCTCCCCATCATTTAATAAGCAATAAAGACATTTCCCATATATTAAATGTTAACGAATGAAAGTTACAAAGTTGGAATGACCACTTCGACCACAAAATGTACCGATTTAAGTTAATTAAGTAACGCAGCTGTGCTTAACGATTTTATTTGCATGTTCATGAGGACAGGGCTTACAGAGAGACATATTTGTGCTTCTTAATGATGCTGATTAACTATATACGTACTTATATACTTACCTAAATATGTACTGCGCCAGTTCTCTGCCTAAAACTGTCGATGGCCGACTACCATGCGTCATAGTTCAATATTTTTAGGATTCCGTAACCTCAAAAAGAAAAAACGGTACGCTTACCTATAGCATCACTTTGTTGTCCGACTGCCAAGACCCTTCATCTCAGGAGGATGGAGGTATCGAGTTGAAATTAAAACCATTTACTCAAGTCTGCGGTCCCATGAAGCTATGAAAAATCAAACTTCTAAGTCAATGAAAAATAATGATGGGTACGGTCGATAATGTCGTAAAAAAACGCATATTTCGACACTCACAAGGGAATTAAAATTCAATGGGTACTCACTTCCCATTGGCCTAGAATTCTGAGGCATGAAACTTGGTTTCCAAGTTTAGTTAAAAATCTGAAAACTGAACAGCAGATTGAAAAAATCTTGGAGACTCGATCCAGAAATTTAACTGTTTTCAGGTAAGTTTATAGGATACCCTCAGTGCGCGCGTCTAACTTAGACTCACCCGTTTTTTTATGATGTAATCAAGTGCTTAACTGCGATCCCACTTGATGGTAAGCAATAACCAAGAGCTTTCGTGCAGACGTTTTTAACTGGTGTTAGGTCGCACTTGACCATTAGCTATCTCACCTGGAAAGCGACAATGTGGTCGATGATGGAGCACGCTTTTATCTAAAAGTAACCACTCTTGACTTAAAAATCCTTAGGTTGTTGCTATCAGAAATCACAAACTCCGGCAGGGAATTCCACTTCCTAGCTAAAGAATGTGTTTCCAAAACGGTTTTGTGCATTAAGGTGGGATGCCTACCATGTAAAATTGGTGCATCATCATAGGTCTGATGGTCCGATGGTGGAATAGAAGTTATAAAATATCAAAAATACTGATTAGAACAGTTTAGTGCGCACTGCAATCCTTTCTCAGTCAAAATACACGTTCATCTCTATATATTTGATTGAGGTTACATCAGTATTCAAAACCTAGGTCTTCTGGTGAAGCCTGCAGCTGATTTAGTGTTCAGTCATTGTATTACAAATACTAGAATACATTAGTGTGTCTAGACATTGAGATCACCTATTGATATGTTAGTGTGTGAGGGTACTAGGTCGTTGCTATCTGGTGCGAGATGCCGTTTGAGATATTGCAATGATATATTATTATGCAGCTGCATTGTTGAAATTAGGTCTAAATATATTTCTACGATACTTAACGTATCTAAAAGATGGGCTAAAGCCTATCTATTTGTTTTGACGGCGAGCAATGGGTAACTTGCCGTCCGGCCGTCCGGTTATTATCCAGACTGGGCCCCAGTCGTAGTCGGCGTGCGGTGTCCACGCGCGCTTCTGGGGCCATAGGTTCGCTCCTGAAAGGAAATCCCGGGGCCCTGGAATGTGAGGGAATGAAGGAACAAAGGAGTGGGTTTTTAGTCAGTAAACGTGACACTCTTAGTGTCTCTCCGCTCAAGAGCGGGAGAAGTCATTCTATTCTTTCTACCTAAAAAACCTCCTCTTCTTTGCATCGTTCATTCTCAAAGCTGGGTCGTGATCACAAGGAATATTTTTTTTTGTATATTTGTAGAATATTTTTCTTGTATCTTCGGAACATTACCTACCATTCATAGCATTAACCCATAGATTAATCAGGTAAATAAAATAATACACAACTTATCAAACCATACGCATTTGTGGTAGGGAACTTATAGAAAATATTCTGCGGGCACCTACTATAATAAACATCATTTGTATTTTAATAGATACAACAACAAAGAGATATAATTATTGGTTTTAAAGAATACTGATCCGAATACGAACATTTTTTCACCGACCGACATTTATAAAAGAAAACATCAATATCGCTGTTTCATATATAAACTATAAGTACCGGAACAATCTGGGTTATTCTATGATACCGAAATCCTAGATTTTTTCTTGGATAAATCACGCTAAACTGCATAAAACAGATAGTGTTAAAAAAATGGATTTACGTGTTAGGAGAGACACACCATTATGATAATCTTTTCAGCGACTTCAGATTCTCAAGATACAGCCACACGGGGTCAATAGGATCGCAGAGGTTAAAACCGGCCAAGAGCGTGTCGGGCCACGCTCAGTATAGGGTTCCGTAGTTTCCCGTCCGTCACAATAAGTGTCCCCAATTTTTCAAAAACCGTTCGTCCCATCAAGTTCAAAATAATTTTCCTAGAAAGTCTTTATAAAGCTCTACTTTCCACATTTTTTTCATATTTTCTAAACTTATGGTTCAAAAGTTAGAGGGGGACACACATTGTTTTTTACTTTTGGAGCGATTATTTCCGAAATTATTGATATTATCAAAAAATGATTTGAGTAAACCCCTATACATTTTTGAATACCTATCTAATAATATATCACACGTCAGGGTTGAAATTAAAAAGAAAATCACTTTCCACTTTACATGTAGGGGGGGGGGGGGGGCTACCCTAATGAAACATTCTTTTCGAATTTGGTACCAAATTTCAGTTTTCTAGTAATAACGGTCACAGAGATTAAGCGAGGACGTTACTGAAACTATAAGGGTTGTTTAAGGGGTGTTCTTTTTTGTTTTTTTTTTTTACCCTAAAAAGTATAAAAAAATGAAGGGGATTTTCACGTTAGGTATACAAAAAAATAATCCTAGCATGTCCTTACATTGTTCATTCATTAATTGTAATAAAAATCGATACCTTGTTAGAAATCAAAAGTATAAATATATAGGTACCTACCTACGAAACTGAAATTACTCATCAATTTTTTTTTCCTTTTTACCCCTGCGTTCCTAGTACCTATCAACCCGTTTGACGGTCTTAACGACAGTGTAGTCTTGGTCCTTAGTTACACAAGGTCGTTAAAATATCAGTTACTTGTTAAACTTAGTATGAAACACGCTTGACCGCAAGCACGCAAATGTCAGAGTTTATTGAATAACTATCGCGATAGGTGTCATAAGACATCGCTCAGGGAAATAAATTGCTCGCTAGCTTAATATACGTGGGTTTGTTTCTGCCCAACTGTGAGCTATGCCACGATTTTGATATCAAACATAATTAAATGGTCCTTTCGGATAACTTGTATGGTCGTAATGTTTCCAGTTGTGAGCAGGCCAACCAACCGCTTTGCAATGCTCTAAATTTTAGGTAGTTTATTTATTTTAGGACCTAAAATATATGATCTGATAGTTTTACAACTAGTCGGTGCTATTAAATCTTGGCTGTCTAGAGATACAAGAAAATGTTCATTATTTACGGTAACGGTTAAATTTAACCTTAACGCAAAAGTCTCCTGTAAAAACCTGTCACTTCTTCCAGCTCCAGTCACAGTAGGAGAAGTCATTTGATGCTTTCTAAGTAATATAAAAAAACTTGTAAGAGAAGAGCTGACCTTACCTACGGAGAACTAAAAAGGCTAAACGGTTGCAATTGGCCTTAACAGCTAACACACCAACCAATTAAAGTCAACCAAATGGATAATCCATTCATTTCAACAGCCTGCAATTTCTGATCTCCTAATAACTGTCAGCTGGTCAAACATGGCTGCTGAGTCAGGCCCAACCTGCGGGTCAGCGCACACGGTAGCTCAAATTATGGATATGACAACAGGTTACAGCCTCGCACATATCCTACCTATAAATATGTATGTAAATCTCGCTATAATCGAATAAACATCGTGCCCCGACCGCCATATTGAATTATTCATCCAGCAAATTGTAATATTATACAGATTACATTGAAATTTGTCGCCGTGAACGCGTTTGCGCATTCGTTATGCAATCGCAACGTGAAAATTTTGCGTTTCGCACGAGTCCTGTTCTCCTAGTCCTGCGAGCGCGGATTAGACGAAAAGATAGGATGTTGTTTATGCAGTGCTGGTACTGTTAGGATGACCGTGTTCGTGGAACGGAGGCGCTTTGTACTGCTATGCTAGCTGAAGGTCCGGGTCGTTTGTTTTCCGGTAACTCTTTTGCATCCTAGGCTCTTGGTAGATCATTCTTATTTATAATGCCATTTCTGCGTACTCCTCTGTACGCTCCTTAACAGGCACAAATTTTTCTTTCCTATAAATATCTAGTGGCTTTTACAGCTACACCTATATTAGCCTACATTGCAATTGTTGCTTTTCATTCAGACATTTCCAGTCGGTCAGGAACTTTAAGGAAACTCAAGCAGCCACCTTTTATCTGTGTGTGGTTTCAACAAAGTTTGAAGAATTAGTACTGCCTAACAGCCTAAACATTTTGACTTATTTCAGCATATTTCATTTAAATCGTTTCTTTAACCTTTACAAAAGTTCACAAAGGTCTTCAAAATTTAAATGATACAAGTAAAATTACCGTTACCTAACACTTCCATTGTGCAATGTCCGATGGACATGTAAATAATCAAACAAATGGGATCCGAACAGCATACAATTCTCCTCCAGGTTCCTATCTGTACAATATGGCATCTCTCTTAACCGTTACACTATCTGATACAATATGCAAACTGCACTCAACATTACCGATATGAATATCTCGTAGTCTGGTGGGAATATGGTCACCTTGCTGATAAAGAGGTCTAGCCATTTTCCTTCTTCAGGCAATGTTCTATAAATACATATTTCGATGGGTATCTTATAGGTAAATCTGACACTAACTTTGCCCCGCGGCGTTTTTACGGGAGTTGTGCACTTTTACCGGACAAAAAGTAGTATTTAGTATTTTTACATTACATGTAATGGTGTAAACAATAAAGAAAATAATAAATAAAAAAAAAAAGTAGCTGACTATCAAAGAATGACTTCTACTCGTCGAATTAGTACTTTTACATTATTTCCTTAAAGAAATAATGTACTTTGTAATGACAGTTTAGAATTATAAATGCACTAGCTGTTGCCACCGGCTTCAATTACGTTATAGTAGAAAGTTATTTCAAGGCAACATATTCCCGGGACAAGTCGTATCCTGTATGCTACTTTAGGACAAAATCTCTTCAGCCCTTTGAGGGTGACGAAGTAACAAACATACACCCACCCACAAACTTTTGCCTTTGTAATATTAGTGTGATTAGACCAGTATTCCGGAGCGTAAAGGAATGTTGAGTAAACCTACAGGTCCATGTCAGTATGAAAGCAATGGTGGCACATATCACCATTTTCTTCTTCTCAAATTGATGGTGTTCTTTTCACCTTAAGTATTTGGGTCCTGTAGGTGGCCACGTTTATAGCGTTTAATCATTGGCATTATTATGATCCTCCAGCATTCTAGTGCCCACAGTACGTCTACATCTGAACTCGACGTAAGTGGTATTTATATCATCTGGTCAGGAGCACTGCTCTCGCATTGGATGTCGAAGGATCAGTCGATAATCCCCAATTTTGATTGGTTGTGTTTGAAACGACTTCCACCTTTCGACATCAACCTGATAAAATACAAGATCTAGGCTGATTACTTTCGTGTCTGAGACTGTAACAAATCTGTCTCTACTATAGCAGTAGCTTCTCACCTGAGAACCGTTTATTCCGTACCAAAACCACTTGGTAGTCCGAGCTTCTATCGCGATCGCTATCAGACGAACTAACGACAAGCCAGACCACCGCACAGCCGCACTTGACGCCACACTCCTTGCGCATTAACATAGGATATTGTTTACAAGAACCGCTTAGCACCTCTGGCACCCTGGTAGCATACACAGTACACAGGCTTCATAGTAAGCTATGATTAGGGTTGCCAGATCTTCAAGCCGAAAAGCCGGACAAACCAGCCAGTTAAACCGGACATTTGATTAAAAAGATCGACAATTTTTTTTAAAGCCTTTTGAAAGTTTTACTTTTTACATTCTAATGAAATAACAAGTCATTGCTGGTCTGCAAACGCTTACAATTGCAAGAACACATGAAAATGTATAAAAAATAGCCAAATTTAAAAAGCCTTACAAAAGCCGGACAGGCGTAATTTGGCCGGACACACAACTAAAAAGCATGGCAACGCTAGCTATGATTATGACGTGTATTGATGCATATTGTGTACAAGCACCGCTTAGCACCGCTGGCACCCTGGTAGAATACAAGAACACACAGGCTTCATTGTAAAGCATGATTATGACGCGTATTGATGCATATTGATGGCGCTGTGAAAGTCACGTAGCTAGCGGTATTGTTTGAGTTATCGTCGTGTGGCACTATGGCGCCTCGCGACCAGTCGTGGCGCATACTAATCTCACTAAACTGTTGGTGCACTATAAACTATACTAGCTGCTGTCAGTGGCTTCGTCCGCGTGCCAGTAGAAAATTGTCCCAAGGGATTTTATTCGCCCGGGATAAATAGTACCATTTGTACTTTTCCAGGGCATAGTCTACCCGTGTTATTTTTTGTTTCTGTTTAAATATACCGAATATACTATTTTTTTTAGAGATAGGCTCGCATGTGACCTCTATCTTACCTAATGGTAAGCGATGATGGAGCACACTTGCGTAGAAGTAACCTATGTACTCTTGTCTTAAAGGTCCCTAGGTTATAGTTATTAGGAAACAGACTCTGGCAGGGAATTCCACAAATTATATACACATCATCATCATCATCATCTCAGCCGAAAGACGTCCACTGCTGGATAGGCCTCCCCCAAGCGTCGCCACAGCGACCGGTCCTGGGCGTCTCGCATCCATTGGATTCCCGCGACCCTCGCCAGGTCGTCGGTCCACCTACATACACCTACAATTATATACACATAAACGAATAATAAATGTATTCCTAAAACGTTTTGTGCGTATAAGAGGGATGTCCACCATGTACCGAAGGCGCATCGCCGCGCCGTACGTCTAAAGGTCCGATGATGGAACGGGCTTTGCGGAATTAAATTGTGCAATCCTTTGCACATTCTCCAAAGTGTAACCGAAAGACTAGCAACTCCTGACTTACTTAACTAACTTAACCTATGATCCTCTTGTCTCGTAAATCTTCAGTAGACAAATTGTGTTAATTCGTATGTTCATAGTGGATTATCTCTGAAATTACTAAACCGATTTACAAAATTCTTTCATCTGTAAAATGGCAGTAACTAGGTTATAGTCAAGTAACGGAGAGTTTCATATGGAGAGGTGTTTGTTGGGCAGTTACAGAGTGTTCATTTAGGGACTTACGTATTACTCGGATTAGCGTAGAATATTAAAAATTAATAAATAGTTTCAAGCGACAGCAAGTATTTATCAAGGAACTTATAATGCTGTCGACCTTAACCTATCGATACCCGCGAAACGAGACACAATAGTAAAACAATAACAGCGCGGTCCAATGAGACCGGTCGGGGATTCATGAATTAATGACAATGTCTGGTTTACAGATTTCAACGGGATGAACCTAATATTATAATAATAGCTAGCCCGTATTATTCCACTTCTGGGCATAGGCCTCACTTTATTCCGTTCCTTCCCACATTTGCAGTTTTTAGGCCGCTGTTATCTAAATGACTTCACTGACAGGAAACAGCATAAAACTAAAAAACATTTTATTGAACACACAGGATGCCTACAATGGCATTAACAGTTTACGTGGAACATACAAAATGTTTGCAAAATAGACATTTCTATTTACTGAATACTGGTCAACCTATTAGAAATATAAAAAATCCTTTCTTCTAACAATTTTCCAAAAACCCAAACAGTTGTCTTTCAAAACTCGCAATAATTTCTCTAATTAAATTCTCACAATTAAAAATATCCAAATCCTCCTCTACCAATCGCCATTCACCCGACATTTCCTTGTACTACGTTAATAGTCGTATAAATCTTCGGTAATCGATCACCGACGATCCTATGCTCTCCTGGTATCTCTAATTGGTACTTAATAGGCAATTATTGACGTCAAGTGTTTAGAGCTACTTGCTTTGAAGTACTCGGTAGTTATCCTGGCGATACGTGAACATGTGAAAGATCCTTTTTTGGGATTAAAATGAAACTCGGAATTTTAAAGTCATCAAAAAAATATGAACGATAATTCTGATTGATTTTTATTATTTCAATCAGAATCATAAATTCAAACAACATTAAGGTAAGATAAGAGAGTGTTATTGGTACCGCAATTGAAATTGGTCCTTAGACCCGCACAGGACGATTGGCCTGCCAAAAACTGACTGCTCAATCTGTATTGCACATGAAATCAGACTAAGGATAAACAAAAGAGGATATTCTCACTCTGTTTCCATAGATCCTATTTTATTTATTTATTAAAACTTTATGCACAAGTAAAAACACTGTTCAAAGGCGGACAAATGCATTTTCTACCAGTCGACCTTAGGGACCTTTTTGCAACTTACAAATCGAGTATTTTTTGCCACCCTTTTACGCAAAAGACATTTAACTTAAAAAAAAAACATTTATCATAAACACCATATTGAATTCTCTCCTAATATTTCCTGCAGTCCTAGTCGGTCCCATATTTTCGTGCGCTAATCACAATGGGCCTACGTCAACATTTGTTTGGACATGCTGGCGCGCCCGTGACGCCCCCTTTCGCCTCCTCATTACAACTATAATGCGTGTTTTATTGAAAACTAAACGCCCACTGCAATTTATAAAGCTGAACTCATATTTATGGTAATAAAAAAAATTTGGAGAAAAAAAGAGTGCCAAGTTTGTGAACGGTATTTGTTCTTCACTGAATCAAATAGTTACGCTTAGGTACTACCAATTTCTATGTTTCGTTTTCTTATAATATAGTTATATACTTAAAAAAAAAATCAGTGGTCTGTTTATGTTTTACAAAAATAATCATCAGAAAATATTTTTTTACAAGTGAATATCATAACTACTCTCAAAACGGTGACGGAAAACATCGTGAGGAAACCGGCATGTCATAGAACCAAAAATTCGAAGACATTTGACATCCACCAACCCGCACTGGGCCCTAGTGGTAGACCACGGCCCTCTATTCCAACAGTGGGAACATTATAAGGCTGATGCTATGTTATGCTTAGTGAATATCCAATTTTCCAAATAGCTAGTTCCACCTCTCTCTCAACTTAACATACCGAAGTGTAAAAATAATTAACACCAACTGCACTTAATCAATTGATTGCATCTCAATTAACTAAGAATCCACCCTCTATCAATATAATAGCGGTTATTATTAAATTCCTTAATAAAGGCCGCATAAAAAAGGTGACTAATTAATAAATTATTGCAAAAAGTAACAACGGCTGCACCTACACTTATAATAATAGATAACTAAAGTTTCACCGACTGTAACAATTTATTGTAATTAGTTAATTATTTATTACAATTTTGATCACTATTTATGGCGAATTGTTCTCTGTATAATTATTGCAACAATGTGCGACTATCGCCTTGTAGAAAATGTAAATAAGAGTCTATAACTAAAGATAAGTAGAAGTAATAAATAACAGGATAATAGAACAATTTCAATTGCTAACATTCTTACTAATATCCTTTAGCAACTTTTGTTTTTTAATAGTTGAACCGCACACCTAGATGTCATTAAGAAACTTGGCTGTGTTTTTTTCTATGAGTTGTTTTTTTTATTCGCATAGAATATAATGTTTGTATTTTGGATTTATTTTACAATGTTGATATTAACGGATCATTAAGTTTATCAGCATTATAGAAATACTAGCAGTTGCGGTTTCGACCACTTAATAGGGATAAAAAGTTTCCTACGTGCTATAGCAGACATGTTTCAAGACCAGTGTAACTTTCAAAGTCCGTACGGCGCGGTTCAAGCGTAAAGAAGTAACAAACATACATACATACTGACTTCTCAACTCGCCTTTATAATATTAATGTACGAGGTGTGTTAAATTAAATATCTAGAAAGTCATTTTCCATATTTCGGTTGAAATACGCAATGAGTTTCAGTAATTATTTCATAATTCCGTTCATAAAACGGCGTCAAGTATCTGTTCAACTTAGAACTCATTTAATTCGGTTGTTTGTAGTACAACTTATTATTTCAGATCCTAGCTACATTTTGGTTACAATTTGGTCCAGAGGACTTGTACGAACTTATATTATTACTTATTCTGTACACGAAATAACTTTTTCAGAGTGACCGTAAGGGTCTATTTCACCACCTATGATTAAGTTGCCAATATCTTACTTGGCAGATAATTTCATACAAATTCTGTTCCATTTTTGAATTTAATCGGGAAGTAGTAGCTACTACTTCTAACTTTCAGATTTTTCACCAAACAATAATAATTAATTTATATCTTACCTTTCAATAACTAATGAACACTTAATTATAAGTTCTTTAATAGTTAATTACAATATAATGTCATCAACCGCTTATTAAGTGTCTTCAGTCGACGCCTAATAAAAAATGCTCTATTTTTGTAACGCCACCAAACACCAGATGTATTCGTTTCTTAAGTGCTCCGTATATTTTATCATTTTCTGACTACATTTTAATTTAAAATACACATTTGTCCTTTCGTACGTACATTGGTCTTTTGACCTCTACTGCAGATTTTGAATCTCAAGGGCCTGATTCTGATTCCTATTTAATTTGATTTGCAGCCTACCACACTACCTACTCCGTAACTATAATAGATAGATAAAAAAATATAATAAAAAAAACAAGGGTTCGCAGACCTGAGTATAATTATGGTTTTAATTTCAACTCGATACCTTCACGCGTTCCCAAGATAAAGGGTCTTTACAGACAGACATACAGAAAGACAGACAGACGGACAACAAAGTGATTCTTTAGGGGTTCCGTTTTTTCCTTTTGAGGGTCGGTACTCTAAAAATTTTGTAGGCTCGCGTTTGACCACTATCTCACTATTTGATCACTATCTTCTTAACGTGTTAAGACCATCAGAACACAACAGATCATCATCATCTCAACAGAACACAACAGATCATCATCATCATCAACAGATGACGGAATTTAAACGTTACATATGGAGGACTTAGCCTCACTATAGAAATTGGTACAATTTATGCCCAAAAGCACCAAAAAAAGGCGTCAAATTGTAAGTAGTGTGGGTCGAAATGTACTACACAGTTTGCTCTTCATGTGTCACAGACTTGTAAGTTCACTTTATTTCTTTATTCTAAGGCTATTTTATTTATAAATGTGTCCGTTCGTCTGTTTGTACGGGCAAGTAAAAACTAAAAACAAATGCATGCGTAGGCGTCGCGCGTAGGGTGACCAACTAACAAACAGGTTTGGGGACACTTAGCGACCGCCGAGTTTGTTGCATACGGCATTGTTTATACTAATGTTTGTTTTAATAATGTTATGTTCTGACGTTATTGATTTTATTGTTATTACCCCTTTTTGAGGCACGACAGTGTAGGTATTGCGGCGAGTTCGTTTACATTTCTCGAGACAAGTTCAGTATTGCATCGGTATTCGTACTTTTAAAAGCGTATGGGAATATTTTGTAGATTTTATCTTGTGCAATCAGCCAGGTCCAGTCTAACCAGATGTATTTGAACACGTAAGTAAATAGTTATGTAAACAAACGATTGACATCTCAAATACCACGCGGAGGCTGTAGACTTTTATCTCTACGGACGCAAAGCTCGGCCATGAAGATATGCGGCTGATTATCGCCTAACTTCATACATAATTATAATTTATGTGCATGCGGCTGAGTACTTGCACGTAATTCCCCAATCGATTCGGTTTTCATCGCGCCCTTATCCTTCCATCAATAAGATCGCTATCAGCGCGGCGACAAGCTTGCAGCGCGTCACTAACTTATCCAACTTTAATCTTACATCTAAAATCCTTTACACACAGTTTTTCCATCGTATATTTGCGAGAGTATCGCGTCTAGATATCACTGTATAAATTAATGGTCGCCGGGCTCCGTAGGCTCGGACTGTCTCGTGGTCGCCTCGGCCCACGGCCTTTTACAAGTAAAATATCGACTTGTAACCTGATACTGTCTACGTAGGACGTACCAAACGCTGTCACTTGACAACGTTTTGTGCTTTTTTTGTTACTTTATGTAGTACTGCGGCCGAGGTATTCAATATCCTGCCTGTGTCTGCTCGCCCAGTACATTCGGATACATGATATCTGATAGCATTCAGTTTGGCCTTCCATACAAGTTTGTGTCTTACCTATCCATAAAATTAACATATCGTTATTTGAATGTCACGCATTGGGTTAGTCGTTACTGTGTAGAATGTGCTCGTTTAGATAAACTCGTCATCTCAGATGTACTCGTAAAAAGCTTCTAGATGTTTTATAGAAATACGGGAGAAATTCCTTGTATCTTATACTTTAGAAAGCAATCTTGCAAATTCTAAAGAAGTAGGTATAAACTGCTAAAGTTAATATTCAGAGTAAAGGCATTTTATCTACACGTATGATCAAAGATTTATATTAATCTACGATCATTAGTTTATGCAAATCGTGCAGAATATGAACGCTTGCACAAAACCTACATTATTGGAATGTGCATGCATGTGATTGGTTATTTAGGTTACACAGATAGTTGCTTGCAAAACCGACCGTGCCCATTCCGCCATGCCGGTACTAGGCCTACTTTACACTATGAAAAATGCAATATGTTAATCCTTCTCTCGAATGTATTACATGAATACGTCTCTACAGCGATGTGTGTGTTAGTGTGGGAACATGTCTACAAATCAAAGTAAAAGTTATAGTTTCAAATTATTTATTTTTTAACTATAAGTAGATTATGCGCCTACTTTATAAGATTTCAGTCAAATAAATACACGATGATTTTAAATTAAATATATCACTAAAATTGTACAACGTTTAAGCTATTTACAGTATATCACAAAAATATTATATCGAAACTGCGTCCCTAGCGTATATTAGTATCACGTCTACTTACAGTCTGTCCGATCCGAATGGAATATTTCAGATAGCTCACTCTACAACCGTATACTGTACACTGTGCGTCTCACCACACCCTACCAACACGAAATGCGTCGCTAAACTACTGACAACGACTGGAGGAGCATTGACAAGCGTTTCACTCCACGTTCACATCACAGAGAGTTCACAGCTTCTCGAAGGCTCGCGAGTTGGTGAGCATCTCGCGCGTGAGGCGCCACACCTGCTTGGCGGCGTTCTCCAGCGCCGTCGGCGACTTGCCCTTGAACAGGTCGACGTGCGGCAGAAAGTAGTGCGGGCAGCGCCGGCACTGCAGCGACGAGATGAGCTGCAGGAAGATGCCGTTGATGCGGTCGCCGATGGCCACCTCGTCCCACTCGTGCTCCCGCGGGTGCTTCTCGCACTCGTACAACAGTAACGTCTTCATGTGGTAGCACGTCACAGGGTTGCCCGGCAAGTCTAAATGCCGATCCCGAATCGTCTTTAAGATACTTAAGCACTTCCGCCGACAGCCGCCCTGCAGGAGACGGTTCTCGGCCTCGAAGAAGCTCAACACCCACGCGTCGCCTTCCATGGCGGAGTTCTTTCCTTGTAACGCGAGGCACTCTTTCGATAGTAAGTCAAAACCTTCAGTTTTCACTTCGGCGACGATGTTGGGGTGTGGCCAGGGTATCGCGGGCAGCGGCCAGTGCGCGGCCGAGCGCGGCCATAGCCCGGCGCACTTGAACGCCGGCGTTATTTGCACAATGTACCTCTCGCGGATCCGCAGCTTCACTTCTGTCGTCTCGGCGATCATTTTGACACAATCTCTGTAGGAGCACTTGTCGCACGCCTGCGCGACCAGCGTCTGGAACCGCGAGCGGATCTTCCTGGCGGACAAGTAGCCCGAGGCGGTGATGAACTCCACCCACAGCGACATGGAGCGCTTGCGGCCGTCGCTCAGCTTGAGCACGGCGCAGCCCGGCAGCGAGCCGTCGTCCACGAAGTTGAGCACTCCCATCTGGTTCAGGTAGATAACGATCTCGAACTCATGCGGAGACACCACCTCGAGGCCGTCGAAGCGTCCGTTGTAGTCGGTGAGCGAGGAGATGAAGCGCGGCTCCTGCAGCTCCACCTCCTTGAGCACATCCTGCACGATGCGGCACACCTCGTGGATGGTCTTGGTGATCTGCGCCTTGCGGTTGGCGACGCGCTCGTTGTAGTACTTGTTCATCTGGTAGACGAGCTTGGATTGCGCCGCCATCATCTCCGGGGGCACGAGCATGCTGGCTGTGTGTGTCTACGCGGACTGCATCGTACGCCGGCGGCGGGCACGCACGCGCACGGCACGCGGTTCTTTGCCGACTGAGCCATGTCGGATTACCCGACTGTGAAGGCCGGAGTACGCCCACCGGGATGCGTCTCAGCGAATGAGGTGGTCGGATTCCGTCTCGTTTACTCCGGAGGTGGAGTGAGGGGCGTGGGAAAGGGACGCAGCTAGTTCCCTTCGGTATGGTTAGCTGGTCGAGCTCGTATTGATCGCTCGGCGGCCCCGCCCCCGGGCTGTAGGTATCGCGAGCCGAGGTGTTCGTAATTACATGATTGCGTTAGTTGGGCGCTCGTTAATTCGGTAGCTGTAACAAGTTTGGCTCTATTAATGAGGATATTTTTTATGGCCGCTTGTTATCTCGATTCTAATTGGGCCTATTAATTCGATTTTAGGCGGTCAGGATGTTGTGAATAGGCAACCTAACAAGATAATTGTGTGATTTTTATTCCTAATTTTGATTTACATGGATGAATGGGCGCCGTTAATTATGTTTTTAACTTGAATATTAAATGAAACATATCTACTATATTTTATAATTTTTTTAAAAAGTTTGTACTGTATTTTTTAAATTATACTGCTATTTAGAAGTGACAAAAAAAAATTAAATTGTGTCCTAGATCTACTACAACATTTCACTGACACCCTAGTAAATGTTAGAATGAACTTATTCGGTAGCAATGTACCTACTTATCTAATGTACACTCATTGAAGCAATATTTCCTTCCAGGAGAAATGCTATTTCACATTTTTTATATTATACTTACTTATTTATTGATAAGTCATGGCGTATTATAGTCATCAGTTTCCCGATTTTCAGTGGTTTTTTTGTAAAAACCTACAAATAATTAACCCTATAAAATCTCTATACTTAGAAAGATTATATTGAATTTTCCGGGACTTATCAGAAATTCACATGATAGGTAAATATTTAATCTAGACCTACTAATATTAATTACTCAGATACCCGCGAAACGAGACACAATAGTAAAACAATAACAGCGCGGTCTCATAGGACCGGTTGGGGATCCAAACGTTAATGGGGAAAATAGGTTTTTCTTATAGTTTTTGGTAATAAACTCAGAAAGCACTTGACCGATTTAATAAAGTTTTTCCTCTATAAAATGCTACTTTATCTTTAAGTGACATTGGCATAAGTACCTTAGTATAGAATTTTCTACTTACACGGGAGTGAAGCAAGCTAGTAGGTAATAAAATTAATTATAAATAAACGAAAGTTAATTATAACCAATATTAATAGGAGTTTTCCTGTTTTGAAATAAATGTGTAAGTAAATATCCAAAAAATTAAATTAAGCAAGCTCAACTAATAATAATCTGTAGCTATTGACAGATTGATATTAGTTTTAACTAGCTTAATTAAAAATTTTGGATATATTATTTAAATTTTTTGATATCATACCTACTTTACACCACAACAGCTAAATCCGGCTTGACTGGAAGCCGACCCCAATATAGTTGGGAAAAGACTAGGTAGATGATGATGATGACTTTGTAACACCACAACACATGATAATGTGTAGAATATTTTAAAACTGTCATACATTTTTGGGATATGAAACAAGTTTTTTTATGTTATTATCTCCTGACTTAAACGCCCTTTGGCCGTACCTGAAAACATTCTTTGATGCATGAAGATTTAGACTAGAGGATGGACACTATTTAAAAGCATTCTTAACCTATCAATACCCGCGAAACTCGACACAATAGTAAGACAATATCAGCCCGCGCCGCTCCTATGGGACCGGTCGGGGGGGGGGGGATTCATGAAATATCATAATTTTTTCTAATAATAAGCCATTCAATGTAATGTACCTAAATGCCATGAAAAGTTGAATCGCAAAAGGCAGATACTACAGGTATTACAGACACGATATAATCACAGACTTACATAACCAAAATCTATGGTTTAAGATTAAGGTGGGCGCGACGTTAGAATTATCCATACAAACGTAATACCAAAATCATTTGCAATTTAAGCATATTTACACCATAATATGATGTTATTCGGATTCAGACAATAATTATCTAGGTTCCTACATCGTCTTTTTGTTGAAAAACTTACCCCAAACGAAATTTAAGCGAATTTAAATTTGCACATTTTCACAGCGAAAATGTCATGTTTTTATTTTGTTTTTTTCTATATTATAAACAACAATATTTCAAAATATCTTTCCGTAGGAACACAGATATTATTATCAAGTTATAAATACTCGAAACAATATTGGAAATACATTAATTTTTTATTCATCATTTTTGGTATTACGGAACCTCTCCCAAATTTCCAATAGTTTGTATTGCTATCACAGCAAGCAACTGTCAGTGTGCGGATGATGACTTTACTCCAGTCGGTGTGTCCAAGAATTGTTTATACTATCTGGATTGCTTCCATCAACCTCAAAAACGTATTTTATTTCGTCTCAACTCGAGATAGCGCGCGGTCTCCGCAGGCCTCTTAAGCTGAACTGGATCGACAATAGACAAACGGTTTAAAAATACTCCTCTAGCAAGTTAACGACAACTGATCGAATGCTCTCCTAACATAAACACAAGAGCAGCAAGAATGCTGAATAGCAATAAACATAGTCATTTAAATACGTTGCGCGTTCTCTAGGGCTTCATAAACTGTAGCAGCTAGCTAACAATCCTCTCAGATATGCTCTCCGCGTCCCTTAGGTGAGAAGATGGCCAAGTTTAGCTATACACCGCGCGGCTATTTCGGTCGCATTGCGATTGATGGGACGGAGTCGCGTGATGGATGGGACGACGCGGCTTGATTTACGTCCCGGCTCACTCCTGACGATTCATGCGGGCCTGGTATACAGACGGGATAGTTCGGGAGACGGAAAAGGAAATAAACTTGGAATAACAAGGAATTTTAATCGCTGTAATAATTTTATTAAATTAAACCATAACGGGTGGCTATTTTTGTGGCTTGGTTTTTGTTTTGGAAATAAATCTTTGCGGGCGGTTATTTCTTATTATAAATTGAAATGTCTTTTAATGAGTGTTTCAGATGAAAAATAGATGTATTTATTGTTTATTTGCCTGTTCTAATGCCACTAGGAAACAGCAAAATAAACTCTAGAGTCAATAGGGATATCTACATTCATGTTTCAATTATGAAAACTGATAAAGGTACTACTAAATACTGTTCAGATTTCCGTTTATGTCTTTCACGTTTTTTCATTTTGCAAATTGATAAATAAGTACTGAAAATGATACTGATTTCTCAAATGCAGAATACTAACTAATCTACAATTAGAAGTAGATACTGAAAATAACATATTACATATTTTGGTTAGTTGAAACATGAACACGGGATAAATATTACCAGGTTGCGACTGTATGATATTCATAAATGCTTTTCACATACACGATTAATGATTCTCACACGAGGAACTAATTTATATCGCTCCGAGCCTTCCCCCACGTAACATACGGTAATCCCACACCGGCCTTGTGGGAATATTCGCCATATTTTTATCATAAGTCCCCGAGGAATATAAAAAGGTTTCCGAAAGTCGCGTCGCTTCGTAATTTTACTTTGTTTATTATTTTATAAAGCTCGTTGGCCGTCGGCTGCGCGCACGCGCGAGCCTCGCAAGATGGCGGCGGTCGCGCCCCGCCTCTTCCGCCGGATGTCCGCTGGCTGTACGCCCTGACGGATGAAGCCACCCTTCTATATTTGAATTACTTTATTTTTTATAGAGCATGTAGGTAACTACACTTTTTATTTATAACCTCCTGGTATATTTAGGACACGCAAAAGAAAATTTAATATCATTGGTTAGGCTCTCGTGTTTTATTGAATGTGGATAGTATTATTTATTTGTCTACAGTGTATTTATTAATTTATATATCGAACAAGCTATTACGGTTTTCGTGTAATAATTTTTAATTAGTATTATAAAGAAAGATACGATTATAAGAAAGTGGACCTTTGCCATAGGTTAAATATATACATAGTTAGAAATTGCTCTACCTTTATTACAGTAATAGTAAACATTTTAAATTAAATGTACCTATAATTTGTGTAATGTTAAAAAAAAAACAAAAATTGTAGAGAAAAAAAAATTGCATATGAAAGGAGCAGCTTTTGACTCTTTGAATTTATCTTAGAACGCAATAGGAATATGTTTTTCCGTAACTGTTAGGACTTTAAAGTTTATACCTTTACAATGTTCTCCAATAACTAGAACTGCATGCAGCTTTAAGGGCCTGAATTAATACAAAATATACAGGTTTAATTTAATGAAGTTAGCCTTTGGTTCGATATAGGCTTGAAAACATGGCACTTGCATTACTGTGGTTCCTCAAGTGTACGCAGACTGGCACTATTGAGGACATTTACTGACACTCTAATAAACGGGACTATTTAGATTAAAGAATCATTAAATGATCCACCGTCGACTAGAAGAGATGTTAATTTTTAGTGCAGCAACTTGGATATAGGTGATAGACAGCCTAATCCTCTACTTCTTCTTCTTCCTGCCCTTAACCCATATTACTTAGGATCGGCACAACACGTTTTTCTCTTCCATTCTGTCCTGCCACCATACTTTCACTAACTTCCTTTTCTAACAGCCTAATCCTCTACCTTCTGTGAAAAGTTCATATATTCATACGCATTGATATTTTGAGTTTCAATATATCACTAAAAGCGATGCAATGCTGAAAAATTTATACTTGGACTTTATTTTCAAATAAATACTGTTCCACATTTTGCAGTAATCACTTGATCAGTTCAAACCATGAATTATTTAAACCTCGTATTTATTTCAGAAAAAGAACCACCCATAATAATTGAATTTTCTTGTAGGTAGCCATCAAGATCAGACAAATTGATGTCGGCGATGACTACTAGGTATTAGTTGGAAAAAACATATTCACACGATCCAATACTGAGCTCCACATACCAATACGTTTTGTTGAACATAAAACAATTGTTGATTCACAGCGGGCCGGCATTGCAATCACGTACGAATATACTAGCGCCGCTCATTTGCCGAGAGGACGGAATTTATAACTAACGTAATAACGAACAGCATTTGCTTCGTTAATAGCACTGTTAAATCAAATGTTTGGATTTGAGGAGTCACTCGGTTTAGTAATAATAGTTGAGACGTCGTGTTCAACTCCCTCGCCGCTCTATCAGCACGCGTGTGCAAACATACTGACAGACAGCATTGTACGGCTCACACGCCGGTGGCAGAACCTTATTATTTATTGAGAATTGAATTCGCTATCGTGTTGAGATATGAACGATGCTTACAGACAGACATCTGTCATCCCCCACCGCTGGCGCGCGACTGACGTTTGTCCCACCCTTCGGCGACCGCGGAGTGGGGGGGACGCTCCGCCCAATCAGGGATACCCTTTTAGAAGCAAAACGTACAAAGTTCTGTTAACGTTACGTTGTAATCTAGACTCTATTTACATAGTTCGAAAGTTGCATATCAGTGAGTGAGGGTAAAGTTAGGGTTGTACAAAGCAAGTCGATGTGTTTTTTACCGATTATTTTTCTCGAATGCAAAGATATTTCGGTCGCCTGCCCTCGGTAATTGGATTCAGCATGCGTGGAGATCGGCCCGTCCGGATTGAGACGTACACTTGTCTCTTGTAATTATTATAAAGATTTGAGATAATATTCGGATCTCTTTGTTTTGTCGCTTCTCTCTGTTTTGTATCATTAGCGAATTGTTTCTGCGAACGAGCTGCTCTGTGCGAGGCGGAACGCGAGCATTGAGATGTTCTTCAAAATTGTATTTGAAGAAAAAGGTTTTTAAAGTACCTACTCGCGTCTTTCAAATTAGTGTAATTTGTTAGAAAGAAGCTTTTCGGCTTTATTTTGAACTGGTTTTATCGCCTGGCTTCGCTCCCATGGCCTATGCTACAATACAAGATAAATAAGTAGCTTCTGACACTCAAAGAAATGTAGATTTCTATCAGAAAAAAAATGGCCGTTTTTGGATGAAGAGTGTCAAAGGTTACCGTCTGCATCCAAAATCGCAAACGTTACCTCTTTAAATTAGATCGAACACAAGTACTTACGAATAACAAGTATATTCGTAAGTAGTCATTACAGTAAAAAATGCAAAAGTAATTCTGCGGTAAATGAAACTTGGAAGTAGTTAGACCTTGTCCTGACATAGGACAGATTTTTTTATCTCAGGGATAGGTACGATCCACTGGGATAATTCTTGACTTATGAATAATAGTATAATACGTACACCACGTTCTTCCCTTCCGTTAACCCATATCTAACCAATCACCCAAGAACCCACAAAAATCCCAACCTTCTTTTCCTCTCATCAAACTCTCCCAGTAGTCGGTAACCACTATCCCACCTGATAGTAAGCAATGATGTAACCGACGATGGAGCACGCTTGCCTAGAAGTAACCTATTCACTCTTGATTTAAAGACCCCTATGTTGTAGCAATCTATAGAAATAATACGTACACCACTTTTTTACCTCCCCTAAACCAATAGCTAACCAATCACCCAAGAACCCACAAAAATCTCACTTATTTCCTTACCTTCAAACTGCCAGTAGTCAGTAACAAACCCACATCGTTATCACAAACAGACCAACACTATGTTAACGAAACGTTAAATTTGTAGAAGGTTTGTCTACGGTGCGTGCGCGTGCGCGGCAGATAACGCGCGTTTTACTGCAGCCTTATCTATGACTACTTGTAGGTGTTGTCTATGGGCGCCGCGCTTATTTATGGCTCGGTAAGGAGAAGCTGCGGCCTTTTTAGTGGCTTTTAATTTGGTTTTGGGTTTTATGGTAATAGATAGTTTGCTTTATGGTTTGTAAAGATCTGTCAATATTGTTTTTGTGGGGAAAAGTGATTGTTTAGCTTTATCGTGAACGCAAAGCTTAAAACTAAAGTCTTTTGATATTCCTTTTCTTTTATTTTCATCGTCGGCAGATTTCATACCATATCCAAAACAGTTTCAATGAATTACTCTCACAAAGTACTCAAAGCTGTAGTACAACAGTTTATCATAACTGACTTCCACATCAAAGGAACACCGCCAAACAAAGAGACAATTATCTCCTTCTCTTATCATTCCCATCTTTAATTCAACCTGTCAGTTGCCCAGACAGCTCAAAAGACCACTTAACCAGTTCCTAGACGCGACCCACCCTTCTTAATTCAAAATTCGCGCTAATCCGGAAGCGCGTGCGTCGGTGGCGCCACCAACTGTCAGCAGATGGCGCACTTCCGCCGCGCGTGCGCACGTGGCGCGAATTACGCGCGAACGCCGCGCTAATCGGACGTGACGCGCGCAGGAGACGGTTCTAATTGTAGCTCGTTTTGTTGCGGCGATCCAGTGGGCGGAGAGGTTTATTTTTGTGGGTCTCCTCTATCTTGAGTAGATTGAATGTTACGTTTCTGATCTTCGAATGAGATGATACACAGTCGTTTGCAGTTATTTGTTAATTTTAAAACATTTTCAATGAGATATACTGATGCGGTCTTCCCGTCCGATTCAGTCAAGCACTAGTTTATATTAATTAAAAATAAATTATTTGGGTTTAAGAATGTCCATCTGCAGTATCTAGCCTGATCACTGTGGTATTGTTATTAACTAGTCTTTTAATGAATTTTCATAGGTTACCGCAGTTTGTTTATCCTGGTCCGATCGTCCGAGTCCGATGATAAATTCGTTAAACAGTTGGCTACGTTACCTGCAGCATCAATAATAGTAGTACTCATTAAGACATCCAAAGCGCAGGTGTATTAGCACTTCAGGCACTTCAACGTGTGACTCATGTATTCACATTCAGTATTCAATTTGTCATGATACCTCAATTCGCCAACTTATGCTTGCAGCGGCCTATTTACTGGTTTTTATAGTCCACTGCAATTCACTGCCAGGCGGTAGATGTTCCTAGGGTTTTAAGAAGACGGATGTTGATAAGTGATGATCTTCCCAAAGCTTTACTTGCTTGCTTTCAAAGATTGTTTATCCTGGTTACCTTTAGTTTATAATATAATATAATCATCGCCCGCCCCATCCTCGACTACAGCATCGCTTCCCATCAGGAGTTTACCTATGGTTGGAAATACACGCCTATTAATAAAAAAATTAAGGCAGCCATTGACTTCTAAGAATTGTACTAGCTAAAAACAAGTCTACAAAGTTCTATTAAAAATCATCCCTCTTCGCAACTCAGAATGTGCGAAACGAGCTTTCTTCTCCTTCAAAAAACATTTTTATCCCATTACCTTTCATACTAATCAATACCTCTAAATATAACAGCAGCAGATGATTCAACAGATCAAGTCCCACGTGTCATAGTTTGCTGATTACCTACTACAGCTAAGGAGTGGAATTACCTGCCGGAGTCTGTGTTTCCTGATAGCTATGACTCGGGGGTCTCCAAGTCAAGAGTGTATAGGCTACTTCTAGGCAAGCGTGCTCCATCGTCGGCCACATCGTCGCTTACCATCGAGTGACATGATGGTCAAACTTGAACATAAGCTTAATAATAAAAATAAGTGTCACCGCATGCACCACTCATTATGTTTAGTGATGATCTTAGACTTGTGGTTAAGCTGATAATCCTCACGCTGACAGCTGCAATAACTTGTGAAAGTATAAACATGTGTAACAGCTAACCAGTGAATCCACCAAAACTATTTGACAATTTCAAATCGAAGATTCAAGATTCAAACCATTTTAATTCAAATAAACCATTTACAGGCACTTTTAATAGATCAGGAAGCCAGTCTGACAGAAATTATGCTAATTGCACATTCCAAAGCTTAGATCTCTATGGAGCAGAATGTAGTACAAGAAACTCTACTATACACTCTTTTAAAACATGTTATGATTGAAAATAGATTTGGTTGACCTGTTCTACTATGCAAATCTCTTTATATGTGTTGAAATTTTAATTGGAAATAACTGAACTTACAAGACTGTACGAAATTAAGAAAATGTCCTTGTTAGATCTAAGGATCATTCAGATTTAAAGACTATCAAGGTTAACTAAAAAAAATGTTTACCTAAACAAACAAAAAATTAAATACACATAAATATTCAACTTCTTTCTCCGCTAACACGAAACAACAGAGATTTATCCTCGAAAACTTCTGAAGAAAAAACACGAGTATCTAAAAAAAAGTAACAAAACTCCAGAAATAGTATGTGAAGCGTAGAGACGCGATGACAGGGAATTTATTAACCATTCGGGATGAGTAACTGCGAAATAGGGAACCGACGGATTACCACGGGCTTACGACTCGCGGGGGCGAGGAAAAAGTGAGATTTTGAACGGAAATTGGTTTTTAAATATGGGTTTATGACCAAGACCATCTGTCATTATGAAGGAGTTTTTTGCGTAGAGTTCTTTTCATTCAAATTAGTAGTTATTTGTTAAGTTTTTTATCAATCATTTTGGCTCAGAAAAATATACAAAAAAAAACTAAGCAAAACTTTCTTCTCTTGTCTTCGCTAAGTAACCAAAAGCATGTCTAAGATACTTAATGCCATTTCTATGGGAACTTTCTTTGGGGTCTACAATATCTATCAGATGTTATAAAATTATGCTTATCTTATCGACAAAAGTTTTTCATTCACTCCATTGTATTAGGACAACATCGACGCACAATAGTAGTAGCATCAGTAATAGAGGTGCATGCTCGCCTCACACGAGCGTGATGTATGGCGTTTTAATTAGGACTTCCTCACACGACGCCGACGCCCGACCGAACGCTGCATTAATACCAACAGCTCATGTACCCCTGGTACATACGCTTTCAGCTAAAATGAAAATAACAGTAATGAAGATATGATCAAAGGAAGTTCCTAGAAAAGTTGTGAGAAATAATGATTTAGTTGGCAGCAGATATTGTTTGAGGAATTTTAAAGAATAGTTGCTAAGATATATGTGGCTATCGTGGCCATTCGTGGCTGAAATGTAAATGTGGTTCTTCAATAGCTTCTTTGGTTACGCGTTTTGTTTTACTTGTGAAATTCGATGTCAATAAATTAGGTTCAATTCTAACAAACCATTACAGTTCCTTTTTAGTTTTGAGTTGCTATTAAAAACTCACAATCGTGTGAGTTGTACATTTACGCAATAATGTATAATGCGTAGAAAAAAACCCTGAAGAACTTATATCGAAACATCATGTCTTAGTAAAGTTACATGCTACACAGAACCTTCACCATGCTTTCCCAAAGTGGTCTAAGTACTGAACATCTTAATGTATCACTTAAAACAATGAAAATATCACTACAGTCTGAAACATTTAACTTTGCCTCATAATCACAAATCTTCGTCCCATATCATTTCCATCTAAAAGCAAGCCTCCATCGTTTTTCACGTGTAATTTGAATACGTTGGTCCTTCGGTACGGATGCCGTGGTAAGGTACTAGGGTCCCAGCGGGTTCGTGGAAGCGGCGGGCCGGGGATGATCCCACGCTATAAATATCAACCAGATACCTTCACTACCCTTGGAGGTCCTGCTTCCTTGGTGTATGTAGTACCTATAAGATGGACCTTTTTATGGGATAGCGGTTTTTTCGAGTTCTGTTTCTCGTGTATTTTAGAGCTTGGCTGCATCGTATCCTGTAGGATTTTATTTTAGATTTGGTTCTGCTATCTTTTTCGATGTTCCGGAAAACTTTAAACTGTATGAAGTATGCTAGGATCAACCGTATTCGCACAAGACACACGGACCTTACGTTAACTTGTTAAAAGTGCAGATAATAATTATATTCCTAGCATAGTATAGTAAAAGTATCAAGACAGCCATTGTGTTTTTATTATTTTAATAACTGTACCCGTGTGTATTCGCAATAATAATAAACAAACTTTCAGCTAATTACCAAGTAACATTTGTGTAGATTAGATATCACTCGACAAAATTACAAATATACTTCCGTGAAACACAAAGAAATTAGTTTCTCAAATAAATAGCAAGCATACGGTAAAAACATTGTTATGCGTTTAATTAAAGTTTTGTTTAACACACAGTGATACACGCCTACTAATTGGATTGATGATAATTAGAAACAGGCGAGCCGCGAATTATCTACTACATGAGTACACGAAAAATAACTTAATAAGACTTGTACATTATTACGCTAATACTCTATGTGCTGTTAAGGAGGTCGCACACACGGTCACACACCTTCGATGTTAACTTGAAATGCTACTCACTGATAGCCAAAGATATTATTTATTGTAGGTATACGTAACATAATGGTATATGAATGTATCGTGAATGATCGCTGATATGCACTTACAAACTTCCTATAAATGCTGATTGTATACTACCGCTTTACAATACAATTCGAGCAAGGCGATGGATGTGCTGATCAGGAATACGCGAGTGCCATTCAATTCTATCAGCCGCCGTGTCCTCGTGGAGGCAATCGGTGGCAGCGTCCTCTAGCGCCGAGCCCTGGTTCAGGCTACGGTCCGGAGGGAGGAGGAATGGCAAGCGGTCGCCTGCTTCTGCGAAGCAGTAATGTTAGCGAAGTAGGAAGCTGCACGCGAGACGAACGAATACTCGGCAACTTCATGCCTCAGTTGCCAAATTCCGACCTTAACTACCAACTACGTTTAACGAGCGGTCGTCGAGCAACGGATAGGTCGCCGTCCGACCGTCCGGTAATAATCGACTAGACCAACTCCAAAACGTCGACAGCGCGCTCCTCAAAGAGATGTCAGAAAACCGTCCGGGCCCAACAGGGCCGATTTTCTGAAAAGGAAACTTGTAGACTTAGAACGCAAAGTGTAACCGTAAAACAAAGGTGTGGTTTCAGTCTTGGGTCATTAATTTTTAAGAGTAAAATGATTCTTACACTGATTTAGAAGGTGTTTCATAAATTAATTTTAATTTGTTTATGAAATAATTTACAGGAACACACTCAATATCTCCATAAAATCAACCATTGTAGACTTAAACAATTATTTACGGAACACGGCAAGCAGAACGCCATTAAGTTAGCCCCATAAACTGCTGCTCTCCTGGTAATCTACATGAGAGTTGATTTAAGATGCCAACTGATAATAAACTGACATCTCATTATTTATGCAAATTATCTGTCTCTGCAGAACAGCCCGCCCTTTTCATTTATTTTAATTAGTTCAATAATATTATTCTTTAACATTAACTTAAACTTCCATCGTTAAAAGCAAAAACTACCCTACATATTTTATTTTTTATAGTAAACGTTCTTCTCTACGTTAACAAACAATAAAAACAATAGAATTAATATTCAATTCGACAATGTCGTTTCCTAGTTAATTGGTAGTTTATTAAGGCCGGGTCATAGTTGGCAGTTGTCCGGCACCTTTCGTCTGTTCGAGATAGCGCACACTGTATCGGACGCGTCCCACCGTGGCCCGGTGGACGAGAGGCCTGCAGGAACTGGTGACAGCTCCGTATTTACATATCCTATCTTTTGACACACCTTGTTATGGTAGCGTAGGAAAAAACATCAGTCGTACGGTTTTGGTTGATTTGTTTGCCTGTAAGGTTCTATAATCTCAAAAACATAGTAGATTTTATAGTTATGATAAAGGTAATTTCATTAGGGTTTTTATTAATAATATAATTTCCGCTATTATCTGATCAGCGTAAAACATTTTATTTCCAATTAGAAAATAAATTAAACTCGCCGATAACACTACAAAGTTCCCTAGCCGCCTAACACCTTCGTATCCCGCCCACATTTTTTGCAACTTCAATTAAAATAAAAACTTGCCTTATTATGCACCCAGTACACGGCTGGGGTAGGCGCGGCGTTTTTTCGCGTCTTGTCGCGACTCGGGCCGTCATCGCGGCCCTTAATGGGCGCACTTGTCACGCGCGCTGCTCGCCTGGTCCTCGCCTTATTTACGAGCTCCGATAACCATCGCCAACCCAACCTGCTGCTTACCCTCAATAGCCTCACATTCAGAAAAACGTCGGCCGAGAACTAAATTAACTTTATGAGGTTATTCTTCCAAAGATTTATTCGGAATAGATGTTAATTGTTAGCGCAATTGGTTCTGCATTGTTGCCCCATTTTATTGTAGCTTTATAAATATGTCTTGTAATTACTCAAGGGCTTATTTATTTTTATAAATAATTGTTCCTTATCGTGCAATTTTACGTGTTCATGTTTCTAGAGGCAAATAAAATGGCCGATAAGATCTGGTAATAAAATAAGTAAACATTGAAAGCTTAGGCAATAAATAGTGATAGATTAAGAAATGAAACGAAACTTTCCATTTTAGTACAAGTAAACTAAAAATAAACCAATCAAACTCAGTGGGCGCCGTTGTCGAAGCTCCAATTTTACAACAGAATCCAAAAAATATTAAGTGCTACATAATTTCATCTACCATTTCGCTTAATGCTCTCATAATGGTATTACAGCAAATAAATCAAGTGAGGCCTACACATGGCCACTTCCCACCGCGGGATGGTGCCCTGGTCGCCGGTGTCGTGACAAGCGCCCATTACGACCTAATGATGCTATGCGTGATGTATCCCGCTGTATAGGATACTTTAAATACTTGTACGAATATACTATAATATGTTACGATTTGTTTTTCTGTGAAATTAAAATAGAGAGCATGCGTACGTTATGCCGTGTGGGGTCTTGTCAGTGGACGGGATATGTAGGAAAAAGTTTAGTTGATAAAGTTGTTTTCGAAAGTAAAATAGCCTGTTCTTTTTCATTTTCTATAGTTATTTATGAATGGAAGTTGATTATAGATGTATAGTAAATTATGTAACGGAGTCAAGGCACGGTTGTCAGTGTTTGCGACTGGCTACTGCGCTGCGTGTCGCAGGTCCGATCCCTGCATGCAACCAATATTTGTATGGCCTACTGATTGTTGACCCGGGTCTGGGTGTCTTGTGTGTTTGACTTTACATGTTTGTCAAAGCACCGACGAGGCTAGGAAACAGGAGTCATTCCTAAGCGCACAAGTGGTCCTTTGAATAACAAAACATGAACAACGCTTTATCGAAAATGTCGCCTTATTTCTATCGAAACTGCTCTAATTACGATTTGGTCACAACAAGGAAATTGGCTTGTAAAATTTGGTTCCCTTTCGCGGCCAAAAGTTACTCTAACCCAGTGGAGTAACTAATATCATGGAAACGAAAAATCATTGAATGAGGCCCCCGAAAAATAGTCAAGTTTTTTTTTCTATACCTAAGTTTGGTTCCTGGGCTTGCGGCCTCTTAAGTCCGGAGGCTCCCGGATTCCCGTAGCATTTTTCCAGTCTTGCCACCCTATAGTTCCGCAGCTATAACTTCCACTATTATTCGCACGCTCATAGCTCGTCCGCGGCCGTGATCTATCTACAACTGATAGTTTTGATCTACCATCTCTCTTCAGTTATGGGAGCCTGGTGATAGTCGCCTAGGGTGGATTATTAACCTCTGCGCATAACTTATCGAGATTTGTTTCCCTATCTTATCGAGAGAGTTTCCCAGGCGTATTAAGGAATTGACTAGTGACTAGGTAATATTTTAACATTAATAACAGGGGTCTTCAAGTCGGAATGTATAGGTTATCATTGCTTACCATCAGGTGAGATAATTGTTAAACGGTGAGACAGTCAATAATACAAAATATTTACTTACCTAATAAAAAATATCAGATTATTAGAGCTAGCTTTTGCTCGCGAATTCACTTGCGTACATAAAATATAGCCTGTCTCTCAAAAATAATGCAGCTTTCTAACGGTGAAATAATTTTAGCAATCTTGAAGATTTGAACACAAAATAAACGAAAAAACTTTTTGCTTGTATTTTTTTTTTCAAACAAATAGATATAATACAATACGTAGTGGTTGTTTATTTAAACGTCATAGGCGCTTTGAACTAGTTGGTATCGGATGTTCGAGGGGCGGCTGACAAATTGCGTTACAATCGAAGTGGACGTTTGCACCCACACCCTCTATGCGTTTCTGCTACCCTAGTATTATGGGTCTCAATGAAATCTTTTGTTTGTTATTTTTGATCAGTTTTGAACTTTGTTTTTTGTCTTGCTGTTCAAAATACCACAACAGAATGAAAACCTTTATTTTAATTATATAAACTAATGCTTGTGTACTGCGATCCCATGCACTGTTGAAGCGCACTGGTTTATTAATTACTCAGATACCCGCGAAACGAGACATAATAGTAAAACAATAACAGCGCGGTCTCATAGGACCGGTTGGGGATTCAAACGTTAAGAGCATCTAGACTCTTAGTCTTGATGACACCTAAATAATAATAATCAGACGGGAAGACCGCAGCAGGCAAATTTTGATCTTATTCCTAGTCTAGACTATCAGTATCGACAGACATTGTCTTGTCCGAAAGCTGAAATCTGAAAAAAAAGAGATCTCAACTGCATTGCTACCTACCAAGTTCAATTGTATTTTCAAATCATCCAGGGATCCTCTAAAATATAGAAACAAAATTTCATCCAAACTTAACAAACCGTTTAAGTTAAGAAGAGATATTATCTCCTCTATGACGAAACTTCCTGAAAATAACGCAAAATGTAACATTTCTATATATTATTTAACTACCAGTTTACACATTCAGCCTCCCCAATGAATAGAACAGAGAAACACCAATTCATGTTTATACTGGTAGTGTGAACAAATAAATAGTCCGAGGGTGTCCCATTGTCACATTGTGTAGTGATTAGTTCACTGGTAGTGTGTATAGGGGGCGTTGGAGTGCTCTTGATACGAGAGTCATGGCTGGACGAGGGGATAATAGCATGTTTATTTGTTATAGAGTGTTTTGTAGTGGGTTGTAATGGTACTTGAGTACAACTATGTGAATACAACTCGGTTACACTATCACATACCCGCAAAACGAGACACAATAGTAAAACAATAACAGCGCGGTCTCATAGGACCGGTCGGGGATTCATGAGCTTGACGCTTGTCGTCGATGAAATAATGATATGAACAGAGAACTAGCCAAATTATCGATGCGCGTATCGATAGTAAAGATGCTGACCGTACCTGACACTTGCCGGGTGAGCGAATGCGGTGGGAAGCAGGAGGATTCTCATATTTCAGAGAATTTAATGGTCAATATTTAAGTAAACAAATCTAAAAACGAAAAACGTAACAGTTTGTAATTTTCCATATGTTGTGGTATTTTGAAATAATTAGATCAAAAATAACAAACGAATGACTTCATTGTAAACCATATTACTAAGGTAGCAGAAACGCATAGATGGCATGGGTGCAATCGTTCACTCCAATTGTAAAAAAAAACTATATAACGAAAAAAGAAAAACTAGTTGGAACTTTTTGTAAAGACAATTCGATGCAGGAAAATAATTGAAAAACTGTTTAATTTTTAATGTCTCAGATGTAGGAAGAGTTCTGAGTATAAATCTAGACGAATGTAGTGGAAGAGGAAGTCCAAAGAAAATATGGAAGGATTGTTTGAGGAGTGATATGCAAAAAGGGAATTAGTGGTAACGTGACGGGTGACAGGACAAAATGGAAGAAAAAAACGTGTTGCGCCTACGTCGACCCCAAGTAATATAAGACAAGGGCAGGAAGAAAAAGTCTCAGATTAAGTTATAAGAATAATTTCTAAAGATTTATACCAAAACGATTTATTTTAGAAAGAACTGGACCTAAAATAATGTTGCTTTTTTGGAACGGGTCACAGATTCATCACTTTCCAAAAATCAAATTAACCTCTTCTGCAACACTTACTCTTTTACTAACCAAATCAGCACATACATTAGTACCACATGGCGTTTCCCATCCACACAATGGGCGCCACTACCCCATAGAGGAACTCTTGAATCAGTGCAGTGCTCTCGCCAATCCATCTCGCGTGCCAATTAGCGACCCCTTGCAATCCATGGGCTCCTGGTCTGTGTGGGGAACAGACACGTGGTCGCTTTTTATGTGAATGCGCTTTTTTGTTTAGTTAGGACAATGGAGTATCGGATGTTGGTTTAATTTGTGATTGTTTTGATATTTTTGCAGGTAAATACGACACCAGTTTTTGATAGTATAATATCGTCTGTACCTAGAGCAAAACAAAAAAATTAAACCTTTTCAATGCCTGAGTTAACAGCGTTACAGACGACGCGGACGTAAGAATCAAATACCTCTTACTTCAAAAATAAACTACTTATCTAATACCTAGTATGTTATGTCACCCTGGTATCTACAAACACGATTGCATACAATTGAGCAGGGCATTGTCAGGTTCTTTTTCAATGACTCACACAGATAGTTCTCAATCAACAAAAGGTAATAAATCTGTTGACACCTCAAAGTATTCGGTAATTAATTAGTCTGCTTGGCCGGTTTAGACACAGTACACTTTAGACCTGTGTTAGACTATCTGACAAGTGATGATAGTTCCTTGCAACAATCTTGTCATCTTGTGTCTAACATTTCGGCGGTTTGCCAAGTCTGCACTTCTGCTGATGGTTAGATTTACGATCAAACGGGTCGGTGGAGCCAATTGTAGGTAGACTAGGTCTCTGATTCATAGTCTAGGTGTCGAGTACCTAGGCTATGAATCAGAGCTAGCCTACGAGTAGACACTCGAAGCAATAATATATTCAGACATGAAAAGAAATGTCACGCTTTCGACGGTTTGCAAACGACCATAAATTCTAGACAAGTAATGTCCTAGTCTATTTCATAAATCTTTGCGTCTAGAAAATCATTCGTAAGTACAAACAAAACATACATAATAAACAGAAGTTGAACCCCACATGCGACAACATTATTTAAAACGCTTGAGCACACATTAAAACAAAATAACAAACGTACTCTCACTTGATTTACACAATTATTGTACATATAAATTAAAACTAACGAACTTTTTACGACTGTCCGTGTTCTTACGTTTACGACGGTATTCGGAAACTCTCGGCTATTTTCGTTTTTCAACGCCATCTTGCGGCGAGTTTATGACTAACATATAAGTTGTTATGTTTATGTTTTAATGTTGATTAGTGACTGTTATTTTAATTTGTCCGTTTATTTGTTCAGGGTTTGATGGTGTTAATGTGCCCATAACGAGTTTCCAAAAAGATAGCGATTTTAACCTTTGTTTTACGACGCAGTTCGTGCTGTGTCTCAAATTGAAACGACTGCCTAGCGGCATTCGGGTTGCGGTTTTCATTCTTTAGTCATTTTTTAATTGTTATAAACTAGTGCTTGACTGGGATCCCACCTGATGGTAAGCGGTGATGATTGCATCACCGCTTACCGTCGATGGTGAGGCGCACTAGTTTATGAGCCTATTCACTCTAGCCTTGAAGACACTCAAATTATAATCGGACGGGAAAACCGCAGCAGGCAAATTGTTCCAGTCCCTGTTTGTCAGTGTTGTTGATCTTACTTTATCTCATTAATAATACAATTACCTACTATGTTTTGTCTCAATCATATTTTGTAGCAATACTTTATCTTCTTCTTCTTCCTGTCCTTATCCCAAATTATTTGGGGTCGGCGCAACATGTTTTTATCTTCCATTCTGTCCTATCACCCGTCATGCTATCATCAACTCCCTTTTCTTTCATATCAGTCCTCACACAATCCATCCATCTTTTCTTTGGTCTCCCTCTTCCTCTCCATCCGTCCACATGTAAATTCATAACCACTTTCGTAACATGTGTTTCATCCCTCCTCTTTACATGACCATACCAAGACAAACGATTTCCTTTCAGCTTTTCAGTCACTGGTGCCACTTTCAAACTTCCTCTAATGTACTCATTTCTCACTTTATCCATTCTCGTCACACCACACATCCATCTCAACATTCTCATCTCCGTTACATGCAATTTTTTTTCATCCGTCTTTTTCACAGCCCAACATTCTGATCCATACAGTACGACAGGTCTTATTACGGACTTGTAAATTTTACCCTTCAGCTTGAGGGGCATCCGTGGGTCGCAGGTTGTTCCCGTGACCTGTCGCCATTTCATCCATCCTGCGTTGATCCGATGTGTTACGTCCCGGTCTACCTCACTATCCCCTTGGACAAGCGACCCAAGGTACCGAAAGTCGGAACAGATTGGTATGGGCGTTCCGGCGAGAGCTAAGGGCACAGAATTGGAGAGACCGCCGAAATCGCAGAACAAGTACTCCGTCTTGGTTCTACTCAACTTCAGGCCCACACTCTCCAGTCTATGCCACCACACCTCCAATCTGCTCTGGACCTCCAGGCCACTCTCAGCAACCAGCACAATGTCGTCGGCAAACAGCATACACCAAGGGGCCTCTTCCTGGATGTCTAACGTCAAAGCGTCGATTATCAGCAGGAAGAGGTAAGGGCTGAGAGCCGACCCTTGATGTAAGCCGACCGCCACATTGAAGCTGCCACTGGTGCCCACTGAAGACCGGACTTGAGTACTGCAGCGACTGTACATAGCCCGGATCAACTGCACATACTTCCCAGGCACACCTTTCTCCTTAAGGGCCCACCACAGAACCTCACGAGGTACCCGGTCGTATGCCTTTTCGAGGTCAACGAATACCATGTGCAGGTTTTTATGTGCACCTCTGTATTTCTCGCACAACTGGCGTATAGCAAAAATGGCATCCGTTGTACCCCGACCAGGCATAAAACCGAACTGGTTCTGTGAAATTTCGCTCTCTTCTCTCAACCGCCTCTCAATAACTTTCTCCCAAGCTTTCATAGTGTGTGACATTAGCTTTATTCCTCTATAATTGTTGCACTCCAGCACATCACCTTTGTTTTTATAGATGGGCACCAAGGAACTGTTGCACCAATCGTCAGGTATGGCTTCTTCCCGCAACAACTTATTGAAAAATAAAGCTAACCACGTCCATCCATCCATCCGCAATAACTTCCACACTTCAACAGGTATTCCATCAGGACCAATGGCCTTACCATTCTTCATTCCACTCACTGCTATTCTGACTTCGTCTATACTAATCATTCTCACTAACCCCACATTCACTGGTTTGCTTTCTAAAATGCCACTCCAATCATTCTCCTCATTCATCAATCTTTCAAAATAGTCCTTCCACCTCTTTTTGATATTTTCATCATCCGATAGAACCACTCCAGCTTCATTCTTTACACATTTTACCTGACAAACATCCCTCACCTTTCTCTCTCTTGTTCTGGCAAGCCGGTACAGCTGTTTTTGGCCGGCAGGACTGTCCAAAGTATCGTACAGTTTGTCCTGGGCTTTCGCTTTTGCTAGTGCCACAGCTTTCTTAGCTTTTTTCTTCAAAAAATCATACTCACTCTTTTTTTCTGCTTTCACACTGCCGTTTTCTGGATCTACACGCTGCCATTCCTTAAATTTTCTTTTCTTTTCTTTCAACACATTCTGAATTTCTGCCGTCCACCACCATGTATCCCTATCTATTGTGCCTTTCCCTCTCGTCTCTCCCAAAATCTCTTTCGCTGCATGCCTAATACACTCTGCCAGCTCATTCCAGCTTTCATTTATCCTTCGATCATTCATATCTCCCATCTCTATCATTTTGTCCACCACTCGCTCTCTGAACTTCTTCGCACAATCATTCTTCTCTAACATATGCCATTTTATCCTAGGAGGAGGACGCTCTTTGTTTTTACTGTATTGTAATTGTAGCAATACTTTATAAATCCTTAAAAACCACTAGGAGCACATAAACATATCGCAAGCTTGATTTAAAACCTCCCTTTTTCATTCTTCCAGGTACTGAAGTACTGTGAACACCTGCATGGCAAATGGTACTTCAGCGAGATCCGCGCGATCTTCTCGCGCCGGTACCTGCTGCAGAATGTGGCCATCGAGATGTTTCTCGCCAGCAGAAGTAAGTATACTTGTTCTAACTTCTACTGTCCTAGTAGGTAGGCTGCACATTGGACGAGCATACAGCACTTAATATACAGTCATGAATTGCAGTCCGTGTGATGCGTGCAGCGAGAAGTGTAGGCTAGCTGCTTTCAGCGGCTTTGCCTATGCGAAAGTAGGAATATTCCTGGGCAAAAAAGTGTCCTATGTGTATAGAATAGAATAGAAAAACATTTATTCGGGACAGACACAGCACAACGATGTGCTATAGATTTGATCGGATTCTTATTTCAAATTACATCCAAGACGGTTAAGAAGCAATTAAAAACTCCACACTGACGTGGTTTTAAAACCGCAAAAGGAATTTCTACATAAAATTGCTACTGCTTATGAATATGTCGCTGTATTTTTTTTCTATTTTCGTTCTACTCGCTGTATGTTCGTTCGATGGGCAGCCTATCATAGTTGTACGATACAACATTTAAATAATTTCATAAGTTTTCATAGCATGATGTGTTTTTTTTTGTTTTCTATTTTCGACTACTATTACCTTCATTCTTAAACTGTATAGTCTGGTGTTTGACTGTCCTATCTTTCTAGATCCTTTAGAATTTCAATAAATCACACAATGCCAATGTAATATGACTCAGCCTTCACCTCAGCAAGAACAAAAAACATTGCACGCGAGTGTAATTGCACGCGGCAGCATCCCCCCACTGCACGCTGACAAAATAACTCTTGCGAAGATCTGTTCCCCTGGTACTTGTAGACACCAATATATACTCCCGAAAATTATATTGACAGTTCCCTTGCTTAGATCTGATTCCCTGGTAGACACTAATATACTCCCGAAAATAATATTGATAAATTTTTGATGATAGAAAATCTAGAAAAGTTATGGAAAAACATTGGCTTTAAATGACATCAGCTCCTGTTACTATTCTTTTAGCAATACACATTAATGATACTTTCAATATTTCTCTAGGCTTAAAAGTAAAGGCAAGACTGCGTATCTTAGGACCAATTTCTACACCCGCTTCCGAATCACAAAAATTGTTATCAAAACCATTATGAAATGCCCAACACTGGGCATAAACTGGAAAAGGGGAGAACCTATTGACAAAATAGGTCAATCGGATTGGTGATCGCACATCCTCTTCCACCGTTGACGTAGCTGCCCCGTCTCCGGTGTGACAAGAGTATGACTACATGTGGTATAATAAGGTGTCCTCCATGTTTCAGCGTCCATATTCTTCGCGTTCCCCGACCAGGCGACGGTGAAGAAGGTTATCAAGGCACTGCCCAGGGTTGGTGTCGGCATCAAATATGGCATTCCTCAGTCCAGGTAAGTGATTTCATTCAGTTTTACAGGGATTTGCTGACAATTTACTCAGAAAACTGCTAAACATGAATATTATTTCAATGTGTCGATCTCTGCATTTCCAAATAATTTGCCGTCGGCAAAAATTTTCCGTTCGCACTTTCAAAAGGTTTTAACGCAACCTTTAAAAATAAACATTAAACAATACAGATACAAGTATTAATTTCTTTATGTAAAATAATTTTTTAGTGAAGATATGCGAAATTAAATCAATTAGACTTAACTAATGCTAATATTGAAAAAAAATCTTTTTAACTCGTTCAATGAAAGCACTGTGCTGCCATCTAGTGAGCACGTAGCGTACCATTGAAAGGCTTCGATGTGGCGTTCCATCTACTAGTTGAAAAAAACTCGATTGGTGTTTCCTATGTGGAGCATAGATGGCGCTGATTATACTGAGTTTTAGATGAAGTTAGTAAACCTATGAGTTTTTGTAAAAAAGTTAGATTCTTAGCTTTATGAAGCACATTTTAGTGAGTATGTATATAGTATTTATAATTTAATTCTTTATATTATTACACGTTATCACTATTATAGTACTGACGTTATTCATTATTATTATCAATCTGAAAGACAACCAGCAACTGTATTTTTAGATATCCTTTTTTTACAATTAATTGTTGTTGTTAACGAGTATTTAATTACTACAGATAAACAAAGGTTTCCTATTTATTATCTTGCCATCTACAATGTCAACATAAGAAAGAAATGGTCTGTTACGTATGTTTACCACTCTAAATAATATCTATGCTCTTGAACGTTGCATTTCTTCATTGCATATCTTATCTCATTATATCGCATCCAGGTCAATTCTTATTGAAATGAAACAAAAAACTTGTAAACAACTCACTTCTTTATTCAGACTTCATCACAGCATTTATCTTTCATTTATATTATGTAAGTTCTCCCTATTGTTATATTAAAAACACATACATGCACCCTGTATAGCTCAGCTCTTGCTCTTAAATATCATAGGTACGCCTAGATCTTCTATGAGAATTAAATTAAATAACCTATAAGAATATTCTACTCGGTATAAAAATAGTAGTTACTTTATTAATCACTTCAGTGCCTCGATTTTGTTACACCAATATTTGTACTTAAAACTAGGCAAAACTTTAAATACCTATGTCGTCACCTTGTATTAAAATTAATTATCACTAGTGGAATGTAACATCATCAAAACGTCAAAAATCGCCCTAATTAATACTGATCACAAAACTTCACAAACAATAAAATAATATTAAAAATAGTTAACTATACAAATTCATTGGTAACTTATTGTTTACAACTAAAAGTACTAGGCTAGCATACGACGGCGGAGATTACTCGCGGTGGTCTGACGTCTTCTTGCATTCGTCTTGCGTCCAATTCTTTTCTAACGAGACTGTAGCCCCGGCGCTGTGTCGCCTTTGTACTGGTTTTCCTTCTATCGTAATTGGCTTCTCCGCCTTGTATCCCACTTCTGGGTCAACCTCTTTCTTCTCATCATCAAATTGCCTCATAATTTCAGTCAAAGTTTTGCCTTTGGTTTCTGGTAGGAAAAAGTAACAGTACGCAGCTCCTAGGAGCGCACAGAACCCGAAGAGGTACAACGTGCCGTTACTGGTTATCATGTTCTCTAACTGTGGGTACGTCTTAATGTTGAAGAAGATGAGGACGTATGCGCAGCACGACGTGGCGCCGGACATGACTCCTCTAATGTCGTGAGGGTACAGCTCCCCGGACATTATCCATGGTAACTGTAAGAATCCTACCATACTGAAAGACACGTGCATTAATACACAGGCTAGCTTAACTAAAGGAGGTCCGTTCAGACTGTCGCAGACGGCAGCGCCGAGCATGGCTACGCCAAGCAACAGCCCTGAAGTAGCCGCCAGGGTTTTCCTTCTGAAGCTGTTGATTAGACACGCTCCCACAGCCCCCATGAACACGCGCACTCCTCCGACTACTATAGAAGCCGTGAACTCATTCACACTGGTGCCTACAGACTTGAAGAAGTCCACAGCATAGTATAAGATGACGTAGATACCCGACATCTCTTGGAATATAAAGAAGATGATGAGTAGAAGGAACGGCTTGACGACGCTCCTCCTCTTGAAAAGGCTGAGTTTCTGCGTGAAGGTCATCGTCTCTCCTACTTTTCTATCTTTGTTAAACTCCATGAGCTCTTGTTGTGCGGTGCTGTTGTTCTGCCGGAGCCAGAACATTGCGTTGTAGGCTTCTTTCATCTGTCCTTTGGAGGCTAGCCAGAGGGGGGATTCAGGGACGAAGTACATTAAGAACGGTGTTAGGAGGGAAACTCCTGCACAGATGGCCGCGACTTTCCTCCAGTGTATGAAGGCTCCTAGTGAGTAGACGATGAAGATGCCGGTGGACACCAGACCAGGTCCTAAGGCGCTAAGCACGCCTCGTTTCTCCGGTGTCGTAATCTCTGCCACGTAGATGTAGGAGACCGTTGACATGCCTGCAAGGCGAACAGTTAATCTCGTTAGGCACGCTGTTAAAGTGTGAAGAGTGGCTACGGTTCGTTTGTCGGATTCAATTAGTGAGTCACACAATTTTCGCCAGTCGTTGACTTTCGTCATTTCAGTTTGAGATAAGCTTCTACTATTTATTCATGTTTAAGAATTTATTCCAATGAGTTTCGTGACGCATCAGGTGTGTAACCAATCTAAAATGTAATATACTCTGACGGTAATTTGATTGAGAATATTTTCTTCGCATTGAACAAGAACGTCACTCAGAATCAAGAAAATACATAAATATGGTTGGATCTGCTTACCGATGGTAAATCCAGTGATGAACCTTCCAATGCATAGAAAGATGTAGGTCTCTGAGAAGGCGATGACGAGCCAGCCCACCAGGTTGGGCAGTACGATGGACTGCAGCAGGAGTCTTCTGCCGACTGCGTCCACCATCATGCCGCCTAGCAGCGCCCCGATGGGGTTTGATATCACACCCAAACTTGCTGTAAGACGGAAACAATTATGATCAGAACCAGATGCTGGTCAAATTTATTAAAACCGTCTAGTTAGTAGTTACTAGACACAATATATGAGATGCGATATATCAAGAAATCATTGCACAGTTACTAATCTCCTTTTGTCTTTATTCATCTTTTCCATGCCAATAACCAGGATACCATAAGCTTCTCGATACCTCGTTTACTATACGAAACATATTCAAATCTCGAACCTCATTTTAAGCCCTAACCTTATCAGACCCAGCTTCTCGAACACATAACCATAACTCCCCATACCCTGCCACCGCGCGTGCTCCGCCATAAGGCAGTCAGCTTACGACCCTACCTCCTCGTGTTGCTTATCTCCTAGTACAAATGATGTGTTTGACTACGCTATCTCGTTTGCTCGCAGTCGGCAGTTCGCGTCAATATTTAATTTGCGATGTCAAATGTTGCTTTGTTTATATTGACAATTTCTATTAAAGTTACATTATTTGTTTTTCGTCATTTGATCCGAGGAACATCCATATTTTTACATGTGTTCTTGTATTGTAGTGGATTCGTCATTTATACCGCGTACATCGAAGGACTGCAACAGTTTGCCTGCTGCGGTCTTCCCGTCCGATTATAATTTAGGTGTCTTCAAGGCTAGAGTGAATAGATTTTTAATATACTAGCGCCTCAGCATCAACGATTGTATCACTGCTTACCATCAGATGGGATTGCGGTCAAACACTACTTTATATCAATAAAAAAAAGGAATTGGGAAAATCACTGAACTAGCAATACCGACTCACTTTCACCAAAACGTGATCTTTGACGGCGCAGTATTTTTAGCGACCTCGTTGGCCTAACGCACGTGTCGCCCTGGCATCGGCCGCCGCTCCCGAAATAAAACGTAAACATTGTTTTAGCAATGTCCATTCAGGTTGGCCGCTAGCATCAGAATCACTTTCCATCTCTTTGTTATATTGTCTTTTTACGCGGATAGGTGCTAAGCCTCTTGTTTTGGAAGATCTCGAATGTTCCGACTGCTGGGACCCAGGCCTCCTCTCTAGGAGGGGAAATCGGGCGCAGTACACCACGCGGTTCTAGTGCGGCTTGATGGATGTCACATGTCTTTGAATTTTTGGTCCTAGGACATGACGGTTTCCTTACGATGTTTTTCTTCACCGTTTTGAGAGCAGTGGCGAGCAGTGCGGGCCCAGTGTTAAAGGCCCCGACTTAAGAGTTGTAGATCGCGGGTTCAAACCCAGTCAGGCGCATTATATAACAAGTATAACAAATAAAAAGTTATCGTAGTTTTAATTGAAAACGAAGTAAGATAGAAATGCCCTCTACAGACAATTGCATCATTTAGTAAGCGCTTTTTCTTTACACAGAAGACGTTTGTATTATTCCTCTATCATGTGACACTGTCGACAAAGTAGACAGCTAATAATTAACACACGTCTCCGAATCTCTGTGGACGTAGCTTGTGTAATTAGACGAACTCGTCATTACCATTCTGATGATCACGCTGACTGCACTTGATAAATACTTCGCATTTGTTCAGTAAACAAACATTATTTACATTATTGCAAATACTGTTACAATTACTCTACAATGTTCCTAAGTAAAATAAAGGTTTACTTGTAATAGGGAATATAAAATATGCAAATATCATCATTATCTCAGCCGAAAGACGTCCACTGCTGGACATAGGCCTACCCCAAGCGTCGCTACAACGACCGGTCCTGTGCGTCTCGCATCCATCGGATTCCCCCGCCCCTCGCCAGAAAATATAACCCCGAGTAATATGGGATAAGGGCAGGAAGAAGAAGAATATACCAATATAACTTACCGATCCATGAACTCTGCTCATACGAGATCGTGGGGTGTTCATGTGTGTACTGGGGTAGCAGCACCGCTGAGAAGCCTTGGCAGAAGCCCACCGATATGTTGATGGACTGCGCGGCCAGTGCCGCCAACACCTGCAATACATGAACTCCTGGTCAAGTAAAAGTTAAACACCGAAGAAAAACTCTGGGTTACGGGAAGTTACGACATAGATTTAACCATTCTTTAATTAAAACAGATTGATAATAACATTAATAACGGAAAATATAATCCATATTAATCATAATATCAAAATCAATATTTATGTTTAATTACTCGACTGTTCATAAGAATTTTAAACACGCTTCTCATAACAATCTAACGGCGTAGTATCCAATGAACTGTTGGGAAAGGTCGAGATAGATCATTGTACTGTCTATGGCTACTTTATTTAAATACTTAGCAAGTTCAGTAGCGTCGTCAGCTGCTCTTATAGCACTAACTATACAATAAAGTGCCAAATATAAATATAGTGACCAAGGATAGTTTAATTAAGACACCATAAATGAGCCCAGTACGTGCGTCATATCTAATTAACGGAAAAGTAAAATTAACACAAATAACCAACATGCAAGTCAGTGTTAACTGCACTGTTGTTACGCAGTTCTAAACACAACATATTACTTGTCTCACCATCATTATGACTTTATTACCGACTTCTGTAATAATACCAAATTATCGCAAAAGGTATCGTTTATAACATCCGCTGGTCTCAAAAATAGCAGTTCTCACGTTTTCATACAATTTCCACTTTAACGACTACTGTAAACATATTAGTCACATCTGATAATACTACTTAATTTTTTTGAGAAAATGTCGGTTTAGGTCAACGACATCTGACGACAATGGCAAAATTACCGATTGTAAAAGAATCCAGGACGGAGGCCGTTCCATTTATGGCAATAGCAGGCAATCAAATAATTAGAACCAAAGACTGATTATTGGAAGACGAGGAAGCAAACCAATTTTTGTAATTTAGGTCGTGAAACTGAAAACTCCATTAGACTAATGAAATAAGAAACAAACATTTTATTTATTAAAACTTTAGGTACAAAATTGAAGTTAATGCCTCAGGCATTTTCTAACAGTCGACCTTAGGGTGGTGCAAACATAACATAGCAGGAGCAATTAATAATAGACTTTTTTGTCGATTGAAGATTTTTACTGTGTGTAGAACAAAGAATTGATTTCTGAAGTCAGATATGATGAAGAAGAAGGCTTATCCAGAATAGAGAACAAGGGTGTCGAGAGTCATACAGAAAGAAAACTGATGGCTGTAATACCCATGAAATTCGTGAAAAGGAAAATAATAATAAGACACATAAAAATTTACTGCTAAAACGATCTGTTTTAAAAGCGACGCAATCAAAGCGTCTAAATGGGCAACATTTACATCGCAACACAAACAAAAACAAACTATACAAATTAAAATATTCCCAAACGTTGGCGACACGACATCAACAGTGACTAGGTAATCGTCAACACTGATGTTTATCTTAAAACGTGCACTGAAAAGAAAATTATAGTCCACCGCTGTGGCCACGTGCGCAACTAGGCGGTACCTACAGTCTTATGGCTCCCTGGTAGTTGAACACTCATTACACTTATTAATTGTCGATTATCTACCAATCTGGGGGTAATAAGTCTATTTGTACTTGTTTTTTTGTAATGTTTCTAATGTCAAATGTATGGGTGTGCCATCAAAACTAATATTATAGGTACACAGGAAATAATTTTTTTGTTTGTATGTTACGATTTATCTCAAAAACTACTGGATGATTTAAAAAAAATCTTTCAGTGTCATTAATGCTGTAATATCCCTTCATTACAAGAAAGCTATATAATTTCAATTAATAACATAGGCTATATAATTAAACTATGCACGGGTAAAGCCGCTGACACAAGCTAGTCTTTTATAATAGATTATTATACACCAACTGAAAATCTTGAAAGAGATATTATTCCTTTTTGTCTGTAAAAATATTATACAAAAAATTTCTAAACACAAATATGAAAATGCATTTTTCAGGTAGGAATTTCCCGAATTTCATAAACAATTTCATGCCACTTAAATGTCTCTACTTATTTCTCAATCATTTACACAAATCACGCGGTTTTTCTTTTCATTTTTCGTGTGCGAAGTTGTGATTTTTTTCCTGTAATGTCAAAGTACATTAAAATGGCTTTACATGCGTGTAAGTGTTCTATAAATGACAGTCAACTAGCGGAACAACATAACTGCGAACGATTCTTGTGATTGTACTAACGACCAGCGCACGGCTGTGTGGACGGACCCTAATCACAGTAAATAACTAAATACTCGCTGATTGTTTCGCGTGATTCGCGATGTTTTCGCAATTTTGTTTTGTGACAACAATTATTAAAATTACTAGTAGGTAAATCAGAAAATTAAGTGCAACATTTTCTTTATGTACGTTTGTTCAAAGGATTTTAAAAAATATGCACAATCAAAGTCTGATCCATATATGGAGTTGAAATCCAATATAATAATAATCAATGAATGGCAATTTCGCATTATGTTTAATTCATAAGATTAAAATAAACTGTCTACATTTTAAGTAACTCAGTCTATTACGCTTTCACGGTTAAACTACTGAACCGCTTTTGATCAAATTTAGTACAGAGTAAGCTTAAATCCCTGGGAAGGACATAGGCTTCGATGTCCACAATAACCGATATTCACGGAGGCAAAGTCATGGGTAAAATGTAAACTAGTATGAGATAAATAGTATAAATACCAAACATATTACTTAGACGTACTAACAGTATAAAGCCCGCATCGAATTGCGATTTCATTTACACAAGGCATAACAGAACAAATGATATAGAGATACAAAATACTCTTACATATATTGTAAATAGCGAACGCTAGCCTACTTGAGTTATAAAACTGTTTTTTTCTCGCGTTTGAACACTATCTCTCCTGATGGTAAGAGATGATATGGTCGACGATGGAACAGGCCTGCCTAGAATTAACCTAACTGAATAATAAGTAATTCAATCAATGACATATCTATCTACATATATACTAATATAATAAAGAGGTAAAGTTTGTTTGTATGAGGTAATCTGTGGAAGTACTGGTCCGATTGCTAAAATTTTTTCACTAATAGAAAGCTGCTGTATTCCTGAGTGACATAGGCTATATTTTATGTACGCGGGCGAAGCTGCAGGCTAAAGCTAGTAACATGTAAATTATTGTTGTCGGCTGACAACTTGTATGTTAAATGATAGATCATCAATTCATCACGCATTTCCACACATTTTCCGCTATCTGAAGCCTATGTGTGATATATTATTATCTTGTGTGCACGTGTGATACACGCGTGTGTGTGACATTATAAACAAGCCTATAAAGTACTATTTTTAGACATCATTTAGTATGTTAGTATGAAACCACAGTGCCTATTGAGATAGGTACAGATCGTGAAAATGTAAACCATGCTGAAAACACAATTTCATTCACAAGAAAAACTAGCAATTTTATTTTTTTAGGATCAAAAGGAAAAAGTCTGAAAACTTGTAAAGCTACGTCACTAGAAAAAAAAAACCATTCGGAAATTCTCGAGACTCTATTCGGGAATTGTATTATTGACATGAATTATTTTTTACAGAAACCTCTGTATGTGCGAGTCCGACTCGCACTTGCCTAGTTTTTGTAGAACTAAAACAATATAATACTTATACAAATCGGAAACTTTTTTAGGCATTTTTTTTTATCTAAAATATACTCACAGTGAGAGAAACGCCGATGGACTCGAAATGCTTGTCCGTATCAGTGAACATTCCCACTGGCTTAGTTTAAATGCCTCGTGCGTACTGCCTCTGCGGGCGATCACGCTTCATTTATATTATATTTATAACCCGCCATATTGAAATATATATAAAAATGGAAGAGGCATTTTTGAAAAAATATACATACTCGTACAGACTTGACCAGAGATTGCCAATGACAAAGAGATTTGGAGAGAGAAAGAGGAGGTCTTTGCACAACAGTTGGAAAGTAGTGAAAACTATCTAATCCATTTATTAGTCATTCTTTCAGGTAATTTTTTATAGGTACAATCTATACTAATATAATAAAGCGAAAGAGTTTTTTTTTTCATCACGACTCACGAAAGCGAAGTAGTAAACAAAGACAATGACGAGTAAAACCCGCAGAGAACAACTAGTATTAAATAAGAACAAAATTAGATGCAAATAGAAACGTGTTATCTTTTTTGCTTACAAACGTAATAAAATCAGGAATAGTCAAAAAAGAACGGCTTTTTCCAAATGTTAATATTGTGCAACAGTGTTTAAACAACATGAAAATAAATCTGCTAAGTTCAACCAATGCCATTAATTCTGTAAGTCCCTTCCAGTAATTATAACTCGAAAACAAGCGGAGTGAACGTAAGGCCATGTATGTTTTCACCTACTGTTTTATCGGGTGACATTTTCTATATGTCATATTATTGTATTGTAGATAATGGACTAGTCTCGTGAATTCTAGAAATTGTATAATACAGCTGTTGAACTCAATTTAATATTGTTTAATTTCTCTGGCAAGTATGAATAACCAACACATTATCATTTTAAGTGATCATTCTGAACGTTTTCTTTTGAATAAATTTCAAAATATAATCTTTTTATAAAAGTATTCTCCCTTTTAATTCATCATCACCAAAAATGATTTATTATTGTCTAAAAATCAATCTCCAATCAATAAATTTTGCTATACAATTACCAGGCTCACATAACATCGGAAGGATGTGGACATAGATACCGTGGTACTGGTAGAGTAGTAACCCGCATGTAGGCAACCTTGACCGTGCCGATACTGTGTTGCCTTCACTCCGACTACTCTGAGCTTTAGTTGCTACTTCTTGGAAGCTTATGCGTGCCTGGTACTTGTGAACTAATTGCGAGCTTTTATTTATCTAAAAGCTTGTTATTATTTAAACTTTATTTAGAACAAAAATTTCAATAAAGTTTTAGAGAGTTTATTTGTTTCATCTAAATTGTTAAAAACTAAATCAAGTAATTCTTATCATTATTGCCATTTTGATCATCGTTTTATTCTATTTTGGCCATCGTTTAGAGTAAAACCACGTTTATTTCTGTCATTAACGTTTTAAAAGTGATTTCATGTGTTCACACAGCGTTTTCAGCCAATTACGTACCTAGTTAAAGGGTTATTTTCAGTGGCAGTGTAACCAAAATAATCGATTATTATTCATAGCCACGTTTTCAAATGATTTGGCATGTATACAGAGACGGTCAGCGACTCATGACTTAGCTTTCGGCATAAGCTGGTAGAAAAATTCTAAATTGGAGAAAAAAAATTCTAAAGGAAGAAAAATTCTAAATTGGATTTGAAGACAGCCCGTTTAGTTTACTTCAACTATTTTTATACTGTCATGTCGTACGGGAATATCGTAAGACATGGCATATTGTGGGGTAAAGCCGCCAAAATTCAGACAATTTTTGTTTAGCAGAAAAGGGATCTTCTTAATTAAAAATATTAATAAAACGTAAAAATATTAATAAATTTTCCTAGCAAGCTTAAAAAATAGGGCGCTCAATTAATATAATTATGCCACTTTTATGATATCAGTTATATTCGAAATTAAAGCCTTGTAAAGCGAAAACCGGAAGGTTTTCTATACTGTAAAGGAGTATTTTTAAACACAAAAAGGCTTGGGTTTGAGTAGTTCCTGTACGCCCTACAATTGTTGTCATTTTTTTTCCTTTGTTTTTTTTTACGACAAAAGAATAGATTTGTACGACTACTTTTTTCAACCTATTACAAAAATAAACAAAATTTATCAACTTTTTATAATGATTATTTTTTCATACGATCGATTTTCACAAAAAGTCTTTTGAAATAATCTATAAACACTAATGATTTAAGCTTTTTGTCAATGGTATGATCAATAAGTGAACGACATTTAAGTCTAGGATATATTATAGACCAGGTGTTGCTGTTTAAAACAGATTCAAGTTAGCAAAAACTAATGTATTCTTTGACTATGATTAAGCACCGGACTGGTTTCCTTAGCCTTGTTTTGTTGAATGAAAAAAAAACGCATTATTTATTTTGTCTGTCATGTCCATATACTGGAAAACAGTCAATATGATGTATTTGAAAAAAAAACTAAACATATCAATACCCGCGAAACCGAGACACAATAGTAAAACAATAACAGCGCGATCGCATGAGACCGGTCGGGGATTCATGAATTAAGGGATGAGCTCAAAGACAAGACGTTCACTAATTTTTTATTTACAAGCTTACAAATATAAAATACTACGTATGATACTAACAACTAAACTAATAAACAACTAAATAAATATATCAAACTAAAGATAAAAGTATGCACAGACGTGTATAAAATAAAAAGGGTTGTATTGATAATTTTAATTCCGTAAGTAAACTGACACGTATTACGCCAATCACATTTATACCTACATACAACTTGATAAAGCAAAAAAACGTACCTACCTTTTTTCCTTAATTGTTTGGACTATCTCCACCTATGAGGCTAAAAACTAATCCACGTGCCGTTTTACATGCGTGAATAATTTATGATAATAACCACAACTTGTTGCTTAATCAAGGACAAAACGTTTTGTAATGAAAATATTTAATTCAATTGAAAAACTCTTTAGACTTCATCTAAATGTAAACATTTATATATTTCCTGATAAATAAGGAGGTACAGTTTGCAGCTCAATGAATTAACTAATTTTGACATTGAATGCCCAGCGATCTAGAACGTAGAATGCCTATCAAGATGACCCTATAAAACACTGCGAAAAACCTACGGGTTTTTTGTTTGTAGGTTATTTCCGAAGGCTTAGTGTCTAATAAGTTGTATCGTAAACACTAATATTGGCAACATTCCATGACATTAGAAAATGTATGTCAATGTTAATAAATAGAACATTTTGATAGAAGTGGAAAAACTTTGTCATTGCTTCCGAGGCGACATGACAAGTGACAAACTTCCACGTGTAACAAACGTTTTTCAATGCACTTACGAAGAAATACTTTATCCGAAAATTACGACGCATTTCCTTTCATTTTTAGTGAAGATTTTTTTTCAGTCTCAACCACAATATTTGGCGACGCAGCATCTAAACTTCTAAAGAATTATTTTCAAGATTCCACATTTTCTCACCAAACTGACACAAATGACTAAAATAAATAATAATAATTAATTTACTTTTTTCGCGCTTTTTTTTAATCTTCGCAGGCTTAAGAAAAAGCAAAGGCATCGAAAAACATAATAAGAAATTCAAATCTTTTTGAATTAAGACCACATATAATTATAAATAATTTGCTTTAAATTATGTTCCTAAACAATTTTTTTTATTAAAACCTTAAAATATTAAGACACTTTCCTTTAAAAAAAAATCACTGCTTACCGTGACGAAATAAGAAAAAATCCCTGGTGGTGATGAGTTAAAAAAAATCACGGGGGTGCTATAAGTACATGGCATGTTGAACCTCATTGTAGTGCGTTAAGAGTAAATTTTCAAGAAAGTGTACTGAACAGGTATTAAAACGCATTATTTCGTTGATAAAATAAAAAGATTGTCTACTTTACTATGCGTTTATCCAGATAATAGTACTAGGCAATCATGTTCTGCTAGCGGTGGATAAAATAGTTTGATACATATTATAATGGCAATAATGGCCCCAGTAAATAAATAGACCATGTCTGTGAATAATTGGTAGACAATTTAAAAACCAATTCAAACATATCGTTTTCAATAAATCAAATTAAAAGTAGTAAAAGATCGATGGTCAGACCTTTGTCAACATTTTGATTTATCGATCATAACGAAATTTTTAAACAAATGTTCATATTAATAGATTAGTGGTAGGTTCGAGTAGGTATGCTCATAAAGAAAAAGTAACAAAAAAGTAAAATGTTTTTTTGTTGACACATAGGTATATAAAGGGTTTAAAGGACAGCCCTCCACAAACTTTAAGAGCTCGCTCAGTAGACGAATCTGAACATCTTCCCACAAAAATATTTTTCAGGAAACGAAAAAAAATCGACCTCCCCATACAAACTGTCCGATAAAATTTACAATTTTGTATAGTGAGGCTGAAATTTTTTTCGTTTCCTGAAAAAAAAAATTGTGGGAGGATGTTCAGATTCGTCTACTGTGCAAGCCCTTAAAGTTTGTGGAGGGCTGTCCCTTACATCCAGTATATAAATATAAAGTAGACGCTGTGCGCTTGCTGTGACGAACAGTAGTCTTAGTTAAAAACTACATTCTTTACAAAAATTGTATTGTGAGACACTTGATACAATTCGAGTAATTCTTTGTAAAGAATTGTCATTTCCCCATTTAACACCAAAACCTTATTCTGCACGAACTCAGTGGCTGAATGCTGACTTTTTTTTAAAAGTGCATAATACCAATTGTACCTACCTACTTAATTGTTTTTTATTAACCTTGCTTGTGAATGATCGTAAGTTTTCTACTATTTTCTCATAAGCAATTATTATCTATTTGTTATAGCACTTAGGTATAGCTATTAGTTTATGAATAAATAAATTAAATGTAAGATGCAAAAAGAACAAAAGAAATAAATTACGAAACAAGTACCTAGGTATGTTAATAATTATGAAATATGAGGTCTGAACAATAACCCCATAAGCGTATGTACAAACACTAATGATGATCATTTGCCTACATTCTTCGCAACTATGTTCACAAAGTGGTATAATTATGGAGAATATTGCACCATCTGAATTAACAAAAATGTTTCTTTATGCAAACAGTACGTTTAGTTTTTTATTTAATTTCTTCATAACATATTCAACCCAGACATTTCTCGTTGGTTCTGCCACAGAAATACCAACATATAGTTTCTGATGTAGCATAAAAAATTAAAAAGTCGCAGATTTCCTTCCGCTTCCGTTTAGTCAATTAAATAATAAGTCAGATTTAATTCACCTTGATTATCGCTGACTTGCATTGACGTTTTGTTGACTACATACGAACTGGTATGTACTACATAAACGCATGTTTATATCTGTATAAATATGTCCATCTATCTCGCTATTAGGAAGTGGAGCAAATATAGTTTTTCCGTTACTATTTTTGATAACAGGAAGCTAACAAAACAATTTTTTGTACAATTTACGCAATCTACTGTATTAGACTCCAAACGAAATCATTTTCAGAAAAGCAACTATAAAAGAATCATCTTTAAAAACTGAATTTTTCTCAAACTAAAAAAAAAATTAAGCCCACTTATGCACCTCATTAAGCTAAGCAGCCCATTAGCCATCTATTATGACGTCACTCGTAGTTAATAGTGCATAATTATCGAATAATTTGTTGTCGGCCATTGTCGGTCATTCACGAAGCGTGTTATTGAACTTGAACGCGTCGCGGCCAAGTTTGACCGCCGCGCCTCATGGCCAAACTCTTATGTAACGCTAATGTTAGCATCTGCTATTATGATGTACTTATATCTTATGCTAACCTGGTATGCAACATCGTGAGCATTTTTTGGTTACCGTAATTTCTTGTTTAAATACAGGAAATTGTTTTTTATGTGTTCGTTAGTAGGTGACGAATTTGAAGAAGTTCAAAATTAACCTAATTTAGGGTGATTAGCACTTGAATGAAGTTACAAAAGACAGCTCCCAAAATATTTGCTCCTTACCACTTATGTCAGCCGGGTCTTCTGGAATGAAATAACCAAGTCCGACGATCTCTTACTGTTTCTTTCTCTGACGGAATCTTACTGTTTATATTTTACTACAGTTAGATTATTTGTATTTTTAGGACAATAAAGAAGTAGTATTGTACACTGCTTCCTAGTTTTTTTTTACCAGGAAAACAGAAGTGGCGCGGCGTTACATGTTCCCGAGTAACTCGCCCGTCTATTTGTACTCTTATTCATTACTAGCTTTAACCCGCAGCTTCGCCCGCGTACATAAAATATAGCCTATGTCACTCAGGAGTACAGCAGCTTTCTATTGCTGAAAAAATTTTAGCAATCGGACCAGTACTTCCACAGATTACCTCATACAAACAAAAAAACAAACTTTACCTCTTTATTATATTCGTGTAGATCTAACTGATCCCCTTAATCAAACTGTAATAAAGCTATTGTATTTAGAAAGGTCTAGAACATATTTGGCCCAAATTTATCCATAGTAGATACCCCACGTTGTTCGCATAACTTCTTAGTGTGAAGTCTGCAAAAAATGTCGTTGTGTTCATAAAAAAGCGTATGTAATTTCAATCTGTTTATGCTTTGTCACTTGTCGAGTTTGGATTATTGAATTGTTTTTTGTTTTCTGTATTTGCTGTAGAAAAAATACTACCTATATTAGGCTGACATTATCAGATACTTTTCCCGACCGAAAAGTTTTAGCGAATACTGAAAACAATAGTGTAGGTTTCGTCAGTTATATTTATTTGCCTTTATATGATAATCTAATCGTTTAAATCGCGTGTAAATTGCAAACAAACTATTCAACTCTTAACTGTGTAAATAATAAGTAACCAAACAAGTTTATAATCTCTTACATAATAACAGATTTACAACTTTTATTTTTAGTTGGTCACTAATTCGATCATCTAGAACAAGTGTGCAGAACCAGTTTTGTTCACGTTATCTTCAAGTCTCGTGAGGATCTGGTTGTTCTGTTACCTGAGATGACGTTAGTCGTCGTGGGCCGATGATCTAACTCTATGCAAAGCGTGAAAACGAACTCCTTCGTACTCATAACTTCCTGGTACTCCTATCCGAAATGAATCTAGAGTTAATTCTGTCGCTATTATTATCTCAAAAGTTTATTAAGTTTTATTATAGTTCCGCAAAAGAACCGGTCCGGATTTCCGCAAAGACCACAACGATTATCATGTTGGTCCGTTTTGTATAACTTCGATATTTCCCTGTTGACCTAGTAAGGATACAATTTCAGTGTGCCAATTAATGTGAACTCATTTAACAGGCATATAAATATTGCGCGATGAGTAAAAAACTTGAACTGTAAACTAATAGATGTAGGTGTCATGAAATGAATTTATCATTACAATAATTCATTTGTCATTCTTTAATCTGCAACATTTATCTTAATTAAAATCTTTACTGACAGTTGTCGTACAATGATCGGTTAATAAATTGTATTCACACTATAATATTGTTTGATCAGAGTATTACTAAACCTTAAGTGAAAAAACGTTGCAATCGCAATACACACGACATTGGTGGGCGTTTGAATTATTTAATTGCCTTTTACGATTGTTCTTGCCAAACCCACTTGCTAAAGAATTGCAAAATTCAGTTTTTTTCAAATAAATTTATCTCACCTTGCCCTTGACATGGACGTAAATGAAACTAGAACATGATATTTGAAAGGATATCAAGATGTAGCCGGTCATCACGACTGCACACTTTCAGATATCGATTAAAGGACCCTGGGGATAAGGCCAAGATCGAGACATAAAGCCAGCACGGAGAAACATTAAACTTGAATATTTTTTATAAAAGTATGTGCCTCAGTCCTTAGAGATCAATAAAAAGTGCAATTGATACGTTCGCTCGTGTAATTGACAGCGATGCGGGATCCATTACAATGAGTACAATGACACGTTGCTCTGTTATTTTTCTATAAAAGATAATACGAATATTTTCCAATAACTGTTATCGTTGAGTAGGTATATAGTCACACTAGCTTTCATAAGTGGCTTCGCCCGCGTCAATGTAGGTTTCTCCTTACAAATTGACCTCTGTTTCATCCACCCAGAGGATAAATTTGGAAAATCCTCCCTTCTTAGTGTTTGGCTACGTCGAAAAAGGAAACTGCGCAAAACACGCTCCTAGTTCCAGTAATTTCGGCTGTGCGTTGATATGTCAGTCAGTTTTTTTATTTGATTGTCAATACTATGAGACAGAATGTAATAAACAAGCGTACTGTAGAAAGTGATAGTAACGTTCTTCAAAACTCAACAGCTCTCAACAGCACTTAATTTCATATGAAATTATCAATGTAATACTAGACAAATTGTCATTGACAAAGATAACGCGATTGTTATAATGACATGCGCTACTAAAATGTCTCGTAGGTTTTCGACTACTAACTATTGGCTGTCTAACTGCCGCTATCTAGACCTGGAGACCTACCAGGACATCATAAGACGGTACTATACAAACCTAATAGTGCTATACCTTTATTACAACAGAATCATGATTAGCACATTTATTCCCTTGGTATATATGATGTAGATGAAAGATAGTTTACCATGTAAAGGTCGCCATAGCGGCACACCTTCCAGAAGCCCTTGATGCTGGAGAGCATGTTGCGCCCGCGCCGCTCGCCCCAACACGCCGCGCCCGCGCCCGCCGCCGCGCGCGCTCCGCGAGCGCCCCTGCAACAATACACACACCTTTGTTAGGGAACTGTTGCTGCGTCATGTGATCCTGGTACCTAAATGTAACACGCACTAGGTTATCTCTTAAAACACTAAACAAGAATAGTTTTGTTTATTTGTTGATTTGAACCCATTGATTATAGCGGTCATTTCCGAGATTAGACGATTAAGTAAGTATTTACCTATATAGGTATTTACCTAATTGCTTAACCTATCAATACCCGCGTAACGAGACACAATAGTAAGACAATAACAGCGCGGTCCTATGAGACCGGTCGGGGATTCATGAATTAAAAGGGGTTATTGTAAACTTGTAACTTTTTCGTTCATTTACTTTCGCTGGCGTAGTGTGACTAATCGAAAAAGTGACGAGTTTACAATTACCCTTTAAAATTATGATCATTGATAGTCTTTTTCAGGTACCTATGTATAGTGCGCAGTTTACGCGATATAATGTGTTCTCTAATGACGAATAGGACGCAAAAACGTTACTGAAAATGTGACATTTTGTAATAAATCATTTAAATATTATAGTTCCTTATAATAAACGTGAACAGCACGTTTTTATTCAGATATTACAATCATATTGTAATGACCGAACTTGTACTTACATTTTGTTTAGATACAATACTAACGTACACAGAAAGTACAAATTTAGTTTAACTAAATAACCTGTGCTAGTAACCTTTTTTGTCCCGAACTATTAAATGCTCCGAAATGTATGTTGTAAGTGACTAGGTACTTGTATTTAGTTTACCGCACCCGTATATCATTGTTGGGCAACAATAGATGAAATAGACCACCGAATTCATCACTAATGTATACAAATATACAGAAATACAGGGATTTTAGTGATTATATTTGCCGGAAAACAGTTCATTTTGATATTTCTATTACAACGCTTTACGCGAAAGGTACCAGGCGTTCATAATAACTGAAGCGTCATAATAATAATTATATTTAGGTACAAAATCAAAGTCTTTGTTCTAAAATAAATGACACGTCCATAGTCGTCACCCCACGTCCAAGCAGCAATCTTTTATTTACCTCATGCTCGTAAAATAATCCATATTTTTATATAAAGAAGAATACTTATAATGGGCGATTAGTTTGTAACAATAAACTAGAATAGTACATTATGATACAAGTGTGTAATGTGGGTCATTATCGTCGCGGTGGTATTAAGATCCGAGCCATGGCGAGGGTCTTAAGAGAACCAAGAACTATAATGACCAATTACTCACGTGTATCATACGACATTTTTCGACACACTTGTGAAGAAAATAAATTAAAAATAAACTTTATTTAGTAGGTATATGAAAAGTTTATTTAAAGAAACAGTTCGTAAATGTGCAGTCAGTAAAGTTATAATTAACTATTTTTGACTGTAGGTATAGTGGTCCCATGACAGATTTTCTACTTGAAGGCGTACAGCACAAATCATTTTCCTCATAAATAGTTGTTGTAGACATTTTTGTAAAATCTGTATTTTATTTTTAAATAAGGCGGCAAAAAAATTGACTTTTGTTAAACGCGCGCATGCGCGAAAAATGGCGGCCATAGACTAGCTACTCTAGCTCTTGGTTTAGAAAAAATAAGAATGAGCTTGGATCTAAACAGAAAATACAAAATTGATGAAACATTTAATTAACTAAATATGTAAAATTTTAAACAGTTTATTTATACACGAAATTGCATGAAATAAGTAAGTTAAACGCTAATTTATCCTATTGAACACAATAACAAATTTTATTCTTTTTTGTCTTATAACTCTTTTTGACAAAAAAGAGTTATAAGACACATGTGCATAATAGTAATCAAAATGTCACAGTTTGGTAACGAGCCCCTTTATATACCTAAGTGCAGTGCAATAACAGCCACTTTATGAGCAAGTGTGTCGAAAAAATCTTACCCCATTGATAAAATTATGTTCACACAAACACTAAATCTAGTCTTTCGTTATCAAATAACTAATTAAAACTCGAACTTCACATATTTATAACTACACGCGCACTTCAAATATTACACCATTCATCACTAAAAACTATTCGAAAGGAAATTTTCTTATTATTGTATTCTTTTTGATAAGATTGTCGAACGGCGCGAGCGCACTGAGAGAAACTTCCTATCTTATTAGAAATTATGATTATGTCACAAGTACGTCTCATATATAACGGTGTGTGTCGGTACGTCACTAGTAAACAACGCGCGAATCAATCATTTTACGATCGATTTTAGATCGGATTCAGATTGCTTTTCTCGATCATCGATATGTGTAACAAACGTGGGATGCAACTCGTATTACTTAACTAGATTTTTTTAACTTAGAGAGCAGTGGTGGCCCAGTGGTAACTGCCCCAACTTGCAAGTTGTAGGTCGCGGGTTCAAACCCGATCGGGCGCTTTACTTTGTGTAAACATCGTGAGGAAACCGGCATGTCCTAGAACCAAAAATTCGAAGACATGTGACATCCACCAATCCGCAATGGGCGCGCGCGGTGGATAAAGCCCATTCCCTCTCCAAGAAAGGAGTTCTGAGTCCCAGCAGTGGGAACATTATTAGGCCGATAATGCTAAAATCTCAATCTAGGCCATGCGTAGCCAAACACCTCAATATACTGATCTAATTGTCTATTTTTATCTCGTCAAAATATTACTATCAGTAATACGATCAAGGTTTACATATAACTATGAACGAGAGGATATTGCCATTAATTTTACGCTCTTGATTTTATGGTATCAGAAAAAACTTCGACAAAAAGTGAAAATTGCTGAGATAATGTTATCCTTCGAGATTTAGTAAATTGATATTCGTATTTCGCCATCACATACACACACAATAGATTGTTGAATATATTGAGTCACAAAACTATTCTAGAACGCTGGTATTTATAGATGTTTATTTATAGTTAAATTGGGCATTGATGGCCGGGCTCCATAATACGTCAAGCAACGGCATATAAAAATCGTTTCATGTTTATAATGCTTCATCATTGACTTTACCCACTGCTGGGCTCTTTCTCTCTCTCTCTCGTGCAGAAAATATATAGATCAACTATCTATGACCTCAACTTATAATAATAGCGAAAGGTTATTATTTTAGACTAGCTTTTGCCCGCAGCTTCGCCCGCGTACATAAAATATAGCCTATGTCACTCAGGAATACAGCAGCTTTCTATTGGTGAAAAAATTTTAGCAATCGGACCAGTACTTCCACAAATTACCTCATGCAAACAAAAAAACAAACTTTACCTCTTTATTATATTAGTGTAGATCATGGAAGCGAAATTTTTCAGAAAGCAAGAAAAAGTGTTTATTTGCGTCAAACATTTTTTTTCTTCTTTTCATCCACCAACCCGCACTGGGCCCGCTTAGTGGATTACGGCCCATTCCCACTCCTAGAGAGGATGCCTGAGTCCCAGTAGTGGGAACATTATAACGCTGATACTTGAGTTCTTTTGACCATATCCAAAATTTTCATTAATTCAACACCTTTGTTTGTTCTTCGACATTAAATATCGATGATTGCCTTGTCAGTGAATACTCGATACTGAGTCGAATAATCGAGATACATACTCGTACGTGCTAACTCTTAAAGGACAATGCAATACATTGTCACGGGACTTTTTTGTTAAATATCAGATTTTCTTAGAATCGTCAGCGTTGAAGTATTTCTAACGATTGTGACAAGTGTGCTCTGATAGAAAAGTGTTTATGTAATTATAAAATATATAGATAACAGTGTAAAATAACACAATGCGTTGTAGGCAGGTGATTCAGCCGGACATGTCGTATCAGCGCTGGAGTAACTAAATGTTTAACTTTAAATACATTAAAATTAAATAAACATTAAACAGTGCATGTGTAATGTCATGTCAATCACTTATTTTTATTGTTTTCTCAAACCCGCGCTAAATAATGTTTTTCTCTGCATTCTCTAAGATTATAAATTTTATTTTACTAAGTAACAACGGCAGTCGTCAAAACGTACCTAATCGTATCAAAAAGAAAATTTTCGCAAGGGAACATACTCTGGGTAATACATACAGCCCATGATGGAAAAGCAGCAGATTCTGAACTATTATAAATGTGCTCTATTAGTGTAATTGCTGTTATGGCGTTCTAATGTGAGGATAAACAACAATAAACATAACATAAACATAAACATAACATGTTTCCGTGTTGTGCGTGTAGTTTTGATAGGAGAGGTAGTAAATCAAATTTAAAATATTTTGTACTGCGTGTGAAAATTGCATATTTATAGAACACGTTTAAAACTAAGCGCATTTATTTGCTTCTTGACATATAAAACTATTTTTTTTGGCATTTGCTCCAATTTCAATGTGTAAGGATTTTTTATTAATGTTATCCTACACTTGGTATCACTCCAGAATCGTGGGTGCGTTCACAAACTTGTAAATTCATATACACAATACACCCAGATATAATGTACGAAACAAGTATCTGTAAACCATACAAATATTTGTTTCGTGCGGGAATCGAACTCGTGATATGCAGCGCAACAAGGTAGGTAATTGCTATTCTAGGGCATGGCAAAAGGTAGACTTTTTAACATACGTCAAAAATTATTATATTAAAGCAGAAATGTAATAAAAACAATAATAATAAATGCAAATGGTTGTTTATCGTCGTCTGATCAAGTAGGCGTGACTGGTGCGCGCTGCGTGATGAATCGTCCCAAATGAAATTGCTTCACACACTCTTCCAACTACTGTATTCCTAGTACAGGCTTTGAACATTATGACATTTATTTTTATTTAATGTTGTCAAAAATTATAGGCCCGTTTTGACATTTCAAGAAATTCCATGCTACTATTTAGGAAGAGTAAGTAGTCTTAATACCTATATTCAATATGGTCCGTTATACAATATGGTGTTAAAGATAGTTCATGTACAAAGGCGAGCTTAACTCAGCAATGACTTTTCTTCCATTAAATTAGCGTTAGACAATAAGATGCGAAATAGCATGTATTCTTTTTGCGCTTATTTTTAGTACCTAGCATGCAATTTCTTCAAATGTCAAACAGACCTACTATTTTTTGACGACACTTGTCAGGAATATCAAGAAAAAAATGGACAGAAAAGTTTTCATTACTGTTTTTTTTCCTATCATTCGAAATGTAGGGCATAATTATGTACTCCACTTGCACATGTGCATACAATACACACGTTGAGATCAATGCAAAAAAATAAATTATTTGTTTTACGACATCATAAACTCTATTGTAATGCCATTATAATGATATAGTAATAATGATAATAATATTTATTTATTTTCTACAATTAACAAGAAAACAAGTAAGTAATAGCAAGTAGGAGACCAAAACTCAAAATATCGATGTGATATATTAATGTAAATTTATGGGAGACTGGTGTATAAACTAAGCCATGGCTTGTATTTTGGGCCTCTAAGGACTCCCATTTACAGTGTAAGTAGCAATCAAAACATTATGTCATCTGTATAGATGGTGAAAACCTAATGAAAACTAACAATTTTTTAAAACAATTTATTGAAAGAAAAAGCTAAAAGGAAAACTGAAATCAATTAAAACAGCTGAATATTTTACAAGATTCAGTGATGAAGGGCTTTTTTGCCTAAAAATATCACGAAAACGTGTTTCCTAAAATCACTCCTACAAATTTCCGCTATACGAGAAATCTACGTTCAGTTATATTTATAGAATTTTCCGGTGCCAAAGAATATAGTACCTGCCTATCCATTTCAACTACCCATTCATGATTCTGGTCTCCTGGTATGTTGCAACAGCTGTACGTCTTGACGTAGGTCATAATATCTTTAGTTATAAGATGTTTTGTCTAACGATTCTTTTGTTTTAATTATTAAAATATAATAAATAGCATTTTGTTGATACAGTTGACAATGCACTCGCATGCCTATTATCTCGCACATAATATTTGCAGTTAGTACAGTAGCTAACAATCAGTTGTGACATTTGTTTAGTTTGTGTACATACTAATAACTGAAATATATAGACAATTCCATACACTCCCAGATATAATGTAATTATTTTATTTTTAAGACATATTTTGCATTTTATTTTTTAAAGAATTTAATATTAATTATTTTTTTCACTTCTAATGATATTACATTTTTTCAATAACGTGAACTGATAAAGACCATGAACACATAAAAATAAATAACAACCTATTTAAAATAATTGAATAAGTTCCACATAATATACTTACTCCGTATCTCAGTCAAAGCCCGATTACTCCAAGCTCCTTGAATTCCGTGTTAACCAGGACACTTTATAATAAATTTAATTTGATTTAAAACAATATATTTCCACACTAACTCCCGTTTTCTCCGAACGCAACCGTTGTGCGTGAAAATCTGGACGCGCGAAGCTCGGCTTTAATTTTACCCGCACGTGTAGTTACACACGCGTCTACGTTCCAAGTTTAAAAATAAGAACTGTCAAAATTGTTTTTTTAATAAAAGTTTTTGGTTTTGTTTTTTTTTTATTGGTTGTGTTGCTAGTGGGTATGTCACATCGCGATTCAGGCCGGCGATCGACTGTTTTCGAAATAGTCCATGTGTACTTGACCTTGCGACTGCTCGCTCGTACTGAAGCGACTTTTCGTTGACGCCGCGTGTTTTATAACGCATTATTGTTGTCATAACTTTTACTGTGTGCGACTGTTGGCCCAGTGCTGATAGCGCGAGGAGCAGCGCTGTGGGTGCTCCGGAAACACAGTGATCGATGGCGAAACGAAATATAACGGAAATAGACAGATGTTTATAAATATTTGGACGTTTTAAAGAAAATTTGATTTTTTTGTTATAATCTAGTCTTCCTGTTTAATTGTCTAACGGCGGTTTCCTAGCTAAATATAACATTTATGGCTTTGTTTTGTTCCAAATTCAGTATTTAGTTTCCATGACGTATGCAAACATTTGTTTTCCCAAGAACCCTACTTTGTATTGCAGTCGGCGTCTAGAATACCTAGTGATTTATATGAACATCATCAATTAAACATTGTGTTTGTAAACAGTTCTAATTCTGTATCGATGTGCATTGAGAATCTGCACGTGGGCCAACTTCCGAATCGGTGGGACTTTCCCATTACGGAGTAATTCATTTCTAATATTAGTCATTAGCATTAGCATTAGCGGCCTTGTAATTTATTTATTTGGGAAAACAAACAATTATTGAAAGTTTCTTAATTAATAAAGCCTTAGTATCTAATGTTAGTAATTTATGTGTAACTCATAACGTAATGTTCCCACTGTTGAGACTCAGTCCTCTAGGAGGTACGTAAGAGAGGGCCATAATCCACCATGTGAGCCCAGTGCGGATTGGTGGATGTCAAAAGTCTACAAATTTTTGGTTCTTGGGCATGCCGGTTTCCTCACGATGTTTTCGTTCACCGTTTTGATGAGCGGTGATAAAATAAATTATACAATTTAATGCGCCTGGATAAGTTTGACCCCGCGACCTACAACTTGTAAGTCCGGGCAGTTACCACTGGGCCACCAATGCGCTAATATTAGAGCTTTGGAAAAATAACATTAGATACGTGTAGATCTATTTATTTATTTATTTATTTATTTTATTCTTTATGCACACAAGATACAGAGGCGGACTTAATGCCTTGAGGCATTCTCTACCAGTCAACCTTTGGGTGATACAGAGACAAATTGTGGTAGGTGCAATATTAAAAATTAACGAAAAAAAGCATTGCGTTATACAAATATATATATACATAAGCTATAAATACAATATATTATATAACATTATAAAATATACTTTAAAAATATATATATACACGATCTAGTAAACATACGATGTGGACAGATAAAAAGAAAACAAATTAACGCTGTGACGATACTGCTGCCATCTTCTTGCGAATGTATTCGCGAACCTTCAGTTTGAAGGTCAATCGGTTGGGTGCCATCCTGATTTCCTGGGGAAGTGTATTCCAGAGAGAAATAGCTTGGACATGAAAAGATTGGTGAAAGAAGTCAGTACGGTGAGTAGGACAATGAAGTAGACGGTTATGTGAGGACCGTAGATTTTTATTGTGATTTGCGCAACTGTATTGGAAATAATGGGTAAGATAACTAGGTGTATTGGGTGAGACTAAAAATGAGAACAAGGTAGTAAGCGCTCTTTGCTCTCTACGTTGGCGTATAGGTAACCAGTTAAGAAGCGATCGAAACGCAGAGACATGATCATATTTGCGCAGATTGAAAACAAATCGAATGCAGTAATTTAGAAGACGGTCAAGTTTGTTGAGTAGATCTGCATTCAGGTCATAGTAGCACACATCACCATAATCGATGATTGGAAAAATTAGGGCCTGCACATCACATCATAATAATAAATTCTAATGTATGTATGTAATAAGATAGGAGTGATGTATGATTAAAGAATTTGTTATTGGATATTTTTTTCTACAGTATTGAGTTTATTTTCTTTCTGCATTGTTTTCATTTACGTCAATATATTATTATGTACAATAATGCAGAGTCTTTTGTAACAAATGACACAAAGTGCATATTTATTTATTTATTGAAACTATGCATAAATAAAACTGTACAAAGGCGGTCTTAATGCCTTTGGCATTTTCTACTACTCGAACTTACCTCTCGTCTCATCACTTCTCATGTGGTGCAGAAACATGGCATAGTAATGTAAATAAATGTCCTTTCCTTTTTATTGTTCGTCAAGTCGTTGAGCTCCTTAGTAGTCCTGAGTTGAACTTAACGACGAATGACAAATGCTTGCACTGACTGGACAGGTCCACTCAAATCTGCATGGTTCTTTCTTTTAAAGGCCATTTCAGACCCCAATCTGCATATTTCGTATATGATTTGACCAATACATTTTGTATGGAATAATTTTTTTTTAAAGAGACTGTGAACCCTGAGTTTGTTTCGGTGTTTCTTCTCAGGGTAGTCAATTAGGAAACACCGGCCTCATCTAGAATAATATGACAAAAAAAATGACGTGTAAGTGTTTGTGAAAACCTATTTGCAAAGTAAATATCATTTATCAATGGTAAATACCTAGCGCATCTATTTTCGAATTTAAGGAGCTAATCTAAAATGCGTAGTGCAACCGAACCTAGATCTCAGATCCTTGTCTAGACTCCAAGGAAATAGCGTTTCGTAACATTTTTAGTTTGTATGGACCTAACTGTGCGGTCAAGGTTAGCCAAAAGATAAATACCGTTAAGTACGTATCTACGTGCCTATTAAAATCACGCATCGATACATACTATTACATTCATTTCACATTCTAGAACTTATCAGTATCCACCCTTTACGATTTAGTTCATGAATCCCCGACCGGTCCTATGAGACCGCGCTGTTATTGTTTTACTATTGTGTCTCGTTTTGCGGGTATGTGATAGGTTAAGGTAGTGGTAACTTTTCGAGCAATATGCAGTATTGTCCAAAAACCCAGAAAATTGATCCTATATAAATAAAAGAAGTGTTAGTATTAGTAGTCTAGTCGACATAATAATACATATTTTTAATTGACATAAATGCATAACAATCAAAAAATAAAATAAAAAACAACACAACAAATACACACACACATAACATAACACAAAACACTCACATGTTACAAAACACACACACATCACATTCACATCATCATTGTCACATAACAACATCATCATCTGCCTAGCCTTTTCCCAACTATATTGGGGTCGGCTTCCAGTCAAGCCAGATTTAGCTGAATACCAGTATTTTACGAGGAGCGGCTGCCTACCAGACCTCCACATCCTATTATCTGGGGTAACACGGTACTTCATGGCAAGACTGGAGTCAGATTTACTGGCTTCTGACTATCCGTCACGACTGCCAAAGATCTACAAATGACAGCCGGGACCTACGGCTTAACGTGCTTTCCGAGGCACGGAGGAAACTCGTTATGTTAAGATGGTCACCCATCCACAGACCAACCTAGGCAAGCGTTGCTTAACCTTGAAGATCGACCTGTGCGGCTGTTATTATCTAGCCACGAGCTCTTCCATCATTGTCACATAACATTTTTATAAATTCCCTTGCTCCTGCGCTAGAGTACACTGTCAAATTGGTCAACTATCCAAAATTAAAACTAATACCTATGCCCTTCTGGTACCCTGGTAACTTCGACAGAAGTAACTACATGACGACTACGACTAATCTGTCAATAGTGCCAGGACAAGGATGGATATATTTTCCAAACTGGAAAAATGTTTAGGAAAGTCCACTCTTCAAACAAATTTTCCTGGTGAGATGTGCCAAAAATATTATCAGTGAAATGATTATACTTAGGTATACGAGTAGACACTGATTGTATCTTTAGTTACAAGAAATTCCTGTTTACTAATGCCTAAGCGACCATGTGGGCATTTCCTGAAGTAAGCAAACCCGTTTACTAAACTACCAGGAAACCAGGAAATTGAGGCAGTTAGTTCTTCAACAAAGTCAGTTAAGCAGGCAAAAAAAAAACACGAAATGTTTTTGACACTGATATTAACGAAGGACAACATCGTGATAATACGAGTATATCAAAGTAACTGACTGACATATTAACGCACAGCCAAGACTACTGGGTCTAGGAACGGGGATCCAAAGTTTGTATAGAGAAACCAAATTTGACGCAGAACCTAGTAACACATAAGTCTGGAATCGGCAACCCGTCTTGAGCGTGGTCATCACTACTCCGTAGGGATAAATGCCCAGCACTGAGACAATGAGAGTCTGACATTAATTATGATGATATTATGATGATCTAGTGGCTAGCCTATCGGTATACCGGTTGCATTATAGCAAGTGTGCATCAGAATGGCAAAACTGAATTCTGACAACCAATTTTTGAGTAGATTATCAACTGGAAATTCAAAACCACCGAATAAGTGGTATTACTTAGAAGAACCCAAGTCCGATTACAGGGAACTTGAACGTAGGTGACTTAAAATCTGTATGGTACTAAGATACTTTGCGTCGCGAAATAGCTAGCGAGTCAACTTTTTTTTTTGAAAAAAATTCTGCAGTAAAAATATATCCT